>JAPSGF010000013.1:15500693-15602585 GCA_035772895.1 Perdix hodgsoniae
TCCCTCCTTCCCTCCCCGCCGGCTGCCGCGGTCGGTCCCAGGGCGGGCGGGACGGGCGCGCAGGCGCTGCTCCCCGGCCGAGCCCCGCTGCGCCACCGCCCGCAGCGCCGCGCCGGGAGCCGCCCGCAGCCCCGAGCGGCCCCGCGGGGGCCACAGGTAAGCGCCGCAGCGGGCAGCGAGCGGACGGCAGCGCGGCCCCCGCTTCGGCGGCACCCAGCTGCCCAGCTCCGGCCCTTGCGGCGTTCCTAAAGGTCCTTAAAGGCAACCTCAGCTTCTGCCCGCGGGGAAGCGACGCTTCGGACCCTTTCCCTGCCCTCGCCTTCCCTCTCTCCAACTTTCACGGAGAAACAGCGAGGCGCCGGACCGAGTTAGGCCCCCGCCTCCAACCAGCCGGGGAAACGCTAAGCACGCGTGAAAGCTGCCTCTGTGGTCAAACCCACCCGCTTTCAGCACCCTGCTCCTAAGAACGCTCCGGCACCAGGAAACTCTTCGTAAAACCAAAGCGGCCCTAATGGTCTTTTTCAACTGTGGTATCTCTAGAAAACGTTAACTCTCGTAAAACACCAAAGACAACAATACATGGAGGCATTTCCTCTGTTAGTCGCGATGTCCTCGCCCTGCATGACACCGCACCCGGGCCATTCTGCAGCGGGACGCTCCGTTCGGGTTCCCTCCCCTCGGTTCCTGCCCCTGGCTGTGCCCTCCAGCACCCACCTGCCAGGCCGGGCACAGAAAGGTGCTCTCGTTTACGTTTCGGTGTCACGGTGAATGCACGCCAAAACAGGCAGCACTGACATGAAGACACCGATTGTAATCCCGTTTGAAAGTCGAAACTGCACTGTCCTGAAAGGTGGCAACATTATTGTTAAATCAACACTGCTCCTTTGGAAGCACAGCTTGTGAAGCACGTTACTAGGAGAGAATATAAGTTGCTCTTCATGTAAACATTTTACTTAGCAAAAGGGAGTATTTTAGTCATCAGTTGCATTCTGGCAGTTTAGCAGAAGTTGACAATTTCAGAATGAGCATGAGTGACCCAGCTTGGACTACACACACACACACACCAAACATCTCCCAATGCTCTCCTGGCTGTTTCAACATGACTGTGGCTGGTAAGACTTGCTTTAAAAATAAACTGGATTCTAAGTTTGATATTCCAAAACACATTTTATCAAATCTCACTACTGGAAAAAGAAAAAGACACTTTCTTAAATTTATCAACAAAGCTCATGTTTACACAATAATGGATACACAATGTTCTATCCAGGCACATTAAATAAAAAAAAAAGTCCTGTCTCTATCCTATCATGTAGCCCATATAGCAGTAACTGTGCAGCAGTTAAGGTGCTGGAAGACATGGCCCATTGTTATGGATTCCCACACACCTTTCTGAAAGGGCACCAGTCACATTCCAGACAGAGGGCAAACGACACATTCTTCCTCCGTCTCCCTAAAATGTAGGAGGCTGGCCCTGCTGGTACCAGGCTGTATTTATGAGATGCTGAATGCTTTTAACTCTGAAAACAAGGCTGAGGCACTTAGCACCTTTCAAGACCACAGCATAAAGCAGAAATGAGAAGCACCTCAAAAGCAGCTCTTATTTCATTATCTGAGTTAAGTAGTACAACAAAAATATTTCAGTACTTCTTCCTACTTTACATCAGGAGGAAAGAAATTGCATTGATAAACACTTCTGAATTTACTGTTATTTCAAAAGTAGTTAACTCCCAACATTGCATCTACTAAGTGTAATAAAAGCACAGGGTCACGGAACTGATGTGAGCACTTGGATTTACTTAGTGCAGTTAGAAGGTAAAGGTGAAGAGTTTGATTCAAAGCAGTCATTTTCAGCTTAAAAGCGAAACAAAATTAACAGAGCTAGTTCTGGTAAATATGTATTGTATATTTACAGCAGCAAATGTGCTCTGTAGCACACTACAGCCCTCAAGACTGATGAAAATACAGCTCTTGTTTCCCTGTGTATCTTAAGCTTGACTTCACTCCTGTGAAGATACTGACTTATACTCGCTGTCCTCTAACATAGTAATTACTTATTTAATATAAATCTATTAAACCCTTTACATACATGAGCTGGTCTAACAAAAAAAAAAAAAGTTTTGTCTAAGCATTATTGAAAAAGGAGTGGTTTATTGAAAGCCTTGAACAACTGCTGAATCATCCCAATGCAAAACAAAGTAATTCTTTACACTTGATATGACTAAAATGCATATTTAAACAAACACACAAGAACTTGAACTCCATGCACTTCATTATTTTTACTCATTAATGCAACTCTCAAAGTTTTGAAACCTACACATTTGATGGGAATTTAAAGACATTCAAAACTTGAAAACATCAAAGAATTGCTCAGCTTGGAAGAGATCTAGTGCAAGCCAAGGAAGGCCAGCTACAGACAGCTGTTCAGGACTGTGTCCAGTCAGGTTTTAAGTTTCCCCACAGGCAGAGACTCCACAATCTTTTGGGGTGATCTATTCCAGTGACTGACTACCCTCTTAATGTTCTCTTGTGTTCAGATGGAATTTCAGGTGCCCTATCACTCATCACAACAAAGAACAGTTTGACTTGCTTATCTTCATTCCCTCCAATATTTACACCCATTGTTAAGGTCTCCCAGAACCTTCTCTTGGCCAAGGAGAGCAGGCCCAGTGCTCTCAGCCTCTCCTCATACATAAGTTGCTCCAGCTCCTTACTCATCTTTGTGGCCCTGTGCTGGACTCGCTCCATATATTCTTTTCACTGAGGAGCATGGGCTTGGACACAGCACTCCAGATGTGTTCTCACAAATGTTAAACATAGACGAAGGATCACCTCTCATGACCTGCTGGCAGCTTAAGCGAAATCACCACATATTTACTCAGGTACAAAAGACAGATCTAACGTACTGACATTATTTTGACTTCAGAAGCAGTTCTATCTAGTATAGTCTTGCATAGTGCCATAACACTATTTTTTCCCACACATAACTGATTTTTGGTGACAAAAATGCAGAGGGGAGTTGGCTTTGAACCACTGGAGATTGCAACAGCAGGAAGGACACTAAGTGTGCATTAATTTGCCTAGGCACCCAGTTTCAAAACAGTGATCTGAGATGGGGTTAGAAAATGTTAGCAACTAAAATACTGGTGATATACTTAATCTCTCCTGTTATGTATTACAGCAGACTACAGGTTTAGTGGACTGTGATCTCCTATATATCATCTTTAGTTTCCTACAGGATACCGAAAAAGTGTTTTGTGGCTTGTGGTATCCTTTGTAGAGTGAAATGGAGGAGGCATTATTTCACAGTTGTCTGTGATTGTGGGGAACCACAGAATGACCAAAGTAGTCCTTTACAGTCCCATGTTTCATATAAACTCACATCAATTCTGTGTAAAGTTGAGGCAAGTAAAGATCACCTATTTTGATAATGGCTTCAAGCCATAATTTGAAATGACCCACATCAGCTGTGAATCAACTTCCCTCCATGCACAACAAAGAATTACTCTTCTGGTTTCTGTTGGCCAGTTATTTCACTTCCACTGCTTGTTAGTCTTCCTCTGAATTCATGGCACTAACTGTACGCATCGCCATTGCTACTACTGTATACTCAAATACTACTCCTCCACCTACACTACTATCTGACTATATGCTTCTGCCCATTCAGTTTCCTTCTATTCTGTTCTCTACAAGAGAATCAAGTGCCTATTCTGTGGCTTTTCCAGAGAATAGCTACTCAGGAATTAACCCTACCTCAAGTCTCCCTATTAGTGTACAGCAGTAAAAAGAGACAGAATAACATTAGCCCATGAAAATCAGTGACATTACTGGAAACACCGAAGCAATATAACGTGCATAGGGCAGCCTGAACATGGCTGCTGTCTTCACAAGCAAGACTGCATCTCCTTTGTAGATGTCCAGGATACATTGATCATTCTCCACGTACATATCCTTTGAGGCACAAAGTAGTTCTCTTTCAGTACAATCATTTAAGTTTTCTGATCAGTTCTTTCCCCACAATACTTCCTACTGACTATTTGCTATATTTTAATTTTTAATCCTTGCTTCAGCCTTGTTCTATGTATGGTATCATATGTATATTATACTATTTCCAGTATTTGTTCCCTAAATATATCAAAGCCACTCACACCATCATACTCTGCAGCTCAACTAAGCAATCACATGAAGTGTTCAAATACCTTTAAAAGAGCCTCATCTTTCAGTCTCTGGGAGATGGCAAACAAACTGTAGAAACCCTCCAATGGCTCCTGCTAAAATCGTTACTAACAGATTTTGTTTCTTACAGTTGAAAGCTGGCAGGAATGCAAATCAAATTGTATCACACATGTCAAACAGCTTCACAATTATGCAATCAACTTGCACTGTAAATTAAAAACAAAACTTGCTACTAGATCTTAAGTCAAAGCAAATTTAAAACTCCAATAAGTTCAGCAGAAGCAGTCCTCGAGAAAGCTCCTCATGCCAGTTATAATGGCAGAACCAGCAAACAAAGCAATAAAGGAACAACCAAATTTCCTTATATTTTACAAAACAAATTAACAATATTCAAAATGTCTCAGGGTTTGTTAAGTAAGTGAAGCATTCTATTTCAATTGATTTTCAACAGGAGTTCTATTTCCAGCCCTCTCAAGAATAAAGCCTTTAACTCAATAACATGTTATTGGATGGACTACATTTCATTTGCACCGCATGAGAAGACTCTCTCATTCATGGGAAACATAATTTTGGTACCAATTAAAACAACGGACTTCACTGAAGGAAACCTAATACAGGTATTTGTGAATTACATTTTTACTTCCTAAAATAATGATTATTTTTCTCCCCCCCCCAAATTAAGTAAAAATGGGTGGTAGGGTAAGACACTCCAGCCCTAGCTTCATATCCTCACACTATGTTTTTTTAACAGCACTTGAGAATATATACTGAGTCAAACTTTGTGAAGAAGCATTTTCCACGTGTCTCTATCCAGTCATATAACTATGGTCACAGATAAATTTAACCTAATGAGTTAGATAAAAGGCATTAGTTCCATATTTCCCTATATTTAATTAAAAAAAATAGAAAGCCTTCCTGTGTTTTGAATGTTTGTTAACATTAACTTTTACAAATAAGAGTCACTCCAGATAACATTTTTCTGAAAGCATTATCTCAATATTAATAACTTATCAATATGCCGATAGGAAAAGATTAAGCAAAACTGATACTTTTAATTGATTTCTCATTTCAATAACATACCAGTTTTAGGGTGAGACAAGCTGAGGATTCTAGCCAGAAGCTATTCTCAAGTGAACAATCACTCCTCAGCCCATAACTTGGCACCATATGCCAGTTCTGAAGTCATATTAGCTTAGGAAGTTGACAGTGCTGGTTTCACAATTTTATTCCCATGACGGCAACAAATCATAAAAGTTCGCATAAGCAGTGCCATTGCTTGGCAGTATCATCTTTAGACTTTTCTACAGAAATCATTTATAAAATAGTTCTCAAATATGCAAAATGTTTAGGTTTTTTTATGATTACAAAATTGAAGCCTTCAGATTCAGTGTGCATTCAAACTGCATTTTCTATGTTGATGTACACTTGATCAGACTGAGCATCGAATAAAATACAGTTTCCAGCTTTCCATTTTGTCCCCACATTGGGCTTACTCACTACAGTGGTTAGAAGTCTGGGCTCCACATGGTGCTAGTGAGATCACGTGGCTTTTAGCTGCGTAAGATATTACAGTTTGGACTCCTTTTAGGCTCTGGACAGAAGAGGACTGTTTCCCTCCCAGATACAATTAATATACATAATTCTGCTTTAAAAAAAAAAAAGCTGAACTGTCTTCAGGAGCTCATTCTCAACCTAGTAACTCATCTGAACTCACCAACTAGACAGGATCATGAACTACTTCTGTAGGAAGAAAAACATGCTAAGAAGTGCAGGTAATACTTCAGGAGATTATATTTATATTCAAAAAGAGACCTCCATCTCCTTTTCTAAAAGCTATTATTTATCATTGTGTGTGCAAAAAGCCTCATGCATTCTGCTGCAGAAGTACTAAAACAGAAAGTCAACTGTATTTATATCTCATATTTAGTCCCTGATTCTACAAGCACTACCACTCGTGCTTCACTCACGGTCCATCCAAGTCCACAACCCAGCTCATTCAAACGGGTGACTATTCACATGCATCAACCTTAGCACCAAAGTCCATGCAGCATTGTACACGCACACATACAATGCTCATCTTCTCATATTTTAAAAAGGTGTATAAAATGAACAGAGTATACACCACTCTTTACCTATGTTTTATGCCTTCGTGCTATCTCTAATCTGAACCAGTACAGTTCCAAGTCCTGCAGTCACTGTCAAGCACCCTGGATTCTAAGAGCCGAGATTGATCTCGGATATAATGCCTCATCTTCAGATTACTAGCAGCTTTTGTATTATTTAGCTGTATCCATTCATCAAAAAACAACCTTATTTTCAAGATTTTCCATCATTAGTAATATTTTGAGCTGCCCATTAAATGCATTTCATTGAAGTTTTCTAATGCAGAAGATAAACTATGAAGATGTCATACAACGTCTGACTACATTACTACAACCTGTTAACACTTCGCTCAGATTTTTCAGACACGATTGTTCAGTGTTGTGGTAAGTAAAGCTTCTAGAGGCCTAAAGCTAGGAGTTTTCACCTATCAGTTTACATGGCAAATCTCACTCCATTCCTTATTCTAAAATCCTTGGTAGGCTTTTAAGAATAAAAAGCATAATACTTTTAAAATGATTTGCCTTTATCACAAATGCATAGATGGGAATATGAATTTTTGAAAAGGTATGAGGCTTATGAGAACTTGTTGATACATATAACACATCTTGCTCCTATCATCATCATGCTGTCTATTTAATAATTCACATTTAAATACTAGACCTTACTTGCCACTGCTCAGTAGGAATAAAATTAAGGAGATTTACATTTTCCCACTAAGAAATCTGGAATGCTGTCTAGTGTATTACCCTTGCATCTTTTAAACTTGTCAGAAATGCCTGTGCCATCATAACCCTCTGTCAGTCAGGAACTAAAATATGTATGTTGAGGTGATATCTTCTGCTAAGCAGCAACTTACCAAAAATCACAAGAGAAACCATTGTTACAAAAGACATCAAAAAGAAGTACCTTCAAACAGAGACTGCCAATTTACACTTGTATCCAGCATATTTTAAATCTGTTCTATGACTTTCCTCGTTTTACTGTTCTACCACATCATTTTCTCCTGTTTATGGCTTTCATCCTACAAAGTGCTTGAAGAACCAGTAAAATGATATAACATCTGTTATATGAGGAGGGGTTGAGGAAACAGATTTTTCAGCCTTGCTCAGGGAGGGAACTATCAATTTCTCTAAATACCTGAGGGGAGAAGAAAATAAGATGAAGAAACTTCATATTGTCCAGTGGCAGGACAAGAGGCAGTGGACACAAACTGAAACAGAAAAATCCCATTTAAACAAAACAGTTCTGTTTTGTTTTTCTACCATAAACGTGAACAAACACTGGAATTGTTTGCCCAGTGAGGCTTTGGAATTTCCATCCTTGAAGGTTTCAAATCCTACTGACAAAGCCCCATGAAGAGAGGTGCTGGGATAGACAGACTCCTGAACTGCTTCCAAACTTCCCTTCCAAACCTGTCTCTGATTCTGTGAGGTACAAACAATTTATAGTAAAACACACTATAGTAGATGTTATAATCTCATAATCAATCATTCTAAATACAATAGTTTATTCTAATTTCCAAATTTAAAGAAAACTATACCTTTGCTAAGGGCAGGAATGCTCTAACAGCAAGTCTGTAAACAAGCTCACCAGCAGCATCAGTTTAGCAACAGTCATATACTCATTACAGGCTACTTATTGTAATAACCCAGGATCAGAAACACTTAAAAAGCATTTGGGAATATTGGCTGTTCTCTGTGAAGTAGTAACTGAGAAGCTAGGAACAGCCCCATTGCCATGAGTGCAACTCGGAGCCCCCCAACCTCTCAGTGCCCGCCTTCTATGCTAAAGCAAAGACTTTATACTTGTAGGTGGTAAACATCTGCTATAGACACCTGATAAGCAAGGAGAGAGTAGATGAGGTCCTCCATCAGACAACTGGAAAGAAATCACATTTGCATGCACTAGTCCTCATGCAGAACTGTGACCATTCCAGTATCTGCTAGAAGAGCAATACAGGTAGGGGCACAAGCAACCAAGGAGACTTTCACAGAGCACTGACAATTTGTTTCTGAAAAAAATAAAGAAATATGCCTTGCTGTATTTGATTCTTATAGAGAAGACCTGTTTTGAGCTGTGAAGGCTGGGGACAGATTTGGCTGCAGCCAGGCTGAGGTGGTGAAGCTGAGATTGGATCACAGTAAAGGCACAATCAAGGCATTTATACAGGCTAGATGATCCTAATCAAGTCCATGTCTCCTGACAGAATGCATTCACAAGCACTGGCAGAGCCAGTGGACATGATGTTACTCAAGGCCTTCCTTAATTACCCATTAAAGATTATAGGTGTCTGAAACTGAACCTGGAAGAGAGCAAATGTTATCCATCCTGGAAAGGCAAGAAAAAGGATCCAGAGAATGCAGACTGCTCAGTCTCACCTCAATCACAGGAAAAAGTGAGAATGCAAATAGTCCTAGATATGAAGAAAAACAGGGTAATGGATTAGCCAGCCCAGGTCTGTGAATGGTAAAGTGACCTGATCAGACCAAGAGCCTTATATGAGATGGCTGGCATCACGTTGGCTTTAGTGAACCTTTCAGCACTGACTCTATGAACTAGATAAAGAGGTGGACTGAAACCTGGTTGAGCTGCCAATCTGAAAAGGTTGATATGCGAATGTCTTTGCCTTATCTCCACTCCTCAACACATATCTTCCTATCCTCCCATGCTGTACTTTCATGAGGGACCAATGACATGGCCATGAGACAAGACCTCAGCATTCATCACAGTTCATACAACATAGACTCATCTGGAATTACCAATACTGACCAGGAAAAAATATAGCCTTGTGATCAAACAACCTACAAAGTATGTTGTTTATTAAAGTGAAACACAAATTTCTTTAAAAAAAAAGCATAGATTAATCATATCTAGTCATTTTACACATAGCAAGGTCCCTGAAAAGTTGCTAAAGAATAAGTTATGCAGGAAAGACTAAAAAGCCTTGTGTCTATGATTCTGTGCCCTCGCACTTCAGTTTTTTCTTCATCAACTTAGCCTTACTTCCAACCTAGGGGTAATCAGGCCCACAGCTAGCTTCAATGCAAGTGTATGTCCCTGTTGTACCAAAGCTTGTTATAGGGATACACTCAAGCATGCACTGTCTGTCACCTTGACCTTGGTGTCAAGTAC
Organism: Perdix hodgsoniae; assembly: GCA_035772895.1. Taxonomy (NCBI): domain Eukaryota; kingdom Metazoa; phylum Chordata; class Aves; order Galliformes; family Phasianidae; genus Perdix; species Perdix hodgsoniae. Next base: position 15,510,102 of record JAPSGF010000013.1, read on the forward strand.
TGGACCCTGGGATCTGTTCTGGTTAGCCTCATAAGGTAAAATAGACAAGAGCTACCAGGTTTTCCTAAAAATCATTACAGACCAGTAGGATTCTATCACTCATCAGCTCTGAATCTGTTTCCATTTGTTCCATATGTCAAAAAACTTTAAATTATTAAGCAGCTACTGTATATGCTAAATAATTTAAGGACACATTGATCATTAGAGTAAGCTTCCTAGACTACTGTGTAGAAGTACACAGTCCTGACCCAAAAGCTGGTCAAAATAAAACAAGTTTTAGAAAGGAACGAGCAGATACACTTTTTTGATCTCTCTAGCTTCAGCAACTATGGAAGCAAACAAAAAGAACATCTATTGGCACAACCTAGTCACACAAGGGTCCAGAGCAAGCTGGGTACCATTTACAATAATCCCTGACACTATTTTTATTGTTATTTGACAAACCTGGCTTGATTACAATCAGTACAAATATACCCATTCAGCAAACATACCTTCAGCTGCAGTCTAGCTTCATGAAGAAAAGAATACATTATTGAGCCAGCTTTACAGAAAGAGTAAGAATATTCTTGTTGCTTTCCTAAGGAATTTCTGATGCCAGCCACACAGACAGGTATGACTGCCTAGGAATTAAAGCTTCCAACTTTCAAGTTTCAATACACTGTGTTAATCACAACATTATTCTTCATCTGAATGTTCATTTGACATGGATTTAAACCAGGCTAAACTAATCTCGGAGGTGAGGGATTTTATTTTGCATAAAATAGTTATATTGAGCACTAAACCTACACATCATCTCAAACTGCTGTTGCTACTAGATCCAGAAAATGATTAATCAAGTTACCAGCAGTCACTTTTAAAACAGGATCAGTAAGGAATTGAAAGGTAAGTCTCCCATCTTCTCAACCTGGAGGCACGTGAAACATTTTTCAAGAAAAAATAGTTGAAAGATTAAAGCTGGATTGGGAGAATTTCATACTTCATTCAATACAGTTTGTGTATTTATATACATAATTATATACACTTGCAGAATGGGAATGAAACAGAACATTGCTTTGATTAAATTTTTGCTTTCAGTTTTAGGCAGGAATAATGACCACTTAAGATGACAAAGCATCAGTCCTGTCAACTCATCTTTCTTTTTCTTATTAACAAACATCTCATGAATGAATGTGAATATTGCTATTTACATAGCCCAATCCCACACAATGCTGACACAACTTCCTTGAACAAATTATTTTCATGTCTCCATGATGTAATTAAATGTACTTCTACCAGTGTTGTGATGAAGAAGTCATTGGGCGATGTACATCTGCATTGATAGACTGCTTTACAGCTACATATTCATTATTAAAAAGGAAATAAAAATGCACAGTTAGGCTCGTTTCCAAAGCAGCAGTTAAATAGTGGCAGGAAAAGGAATATTTTATCACTGTATATTTGTAATTAACTGAAAATACTTTTGGTGACAAAGGAATGCTATTACAGATTCAAGCACACACATTATGCTCTGCAGCTAGGTTATAGATAACGTTTTCATCACTGCAGTCTGTGCAGCATAGCTAGAAGCGTACTTGTAGTCTGGAGATGCCTAATCTTATTCTAGAAGTACCACCAGCATCCATATAGTGCATTAGTAACTCTGAGCAGACAAGTATTGTTCCTTTTAGCTCCTGTAAAAATCCCTACATTACACTATCTAATAAAAAAATGTTCTGGAAGGACGTGGACACAGTTAAGAACTGAGGCCATCCTCTGTACTCAATATGTACCTCAATAATTTATAAGTACCTGAGTGAACTCCAGTTCACAATGCCCCATTTCACTAATGACAGGTGAGAGCAGATATAAGAATAGGATTTTCACACAAGATTCAGACATTGTACTGAAGGAAAAAAACTTACATGAGGAATGCTGGACTGCTTACATCCCTACAGACTCCATGTCAACAAAAATAACAGGCACCTGTTTACTCTATTCCCCAATGAGCACTGTTGGTAAACCTACACAACACTTAGGAGATTCCAGACAAAAAATAATAAATCACTTTCACTTGATACAACTGCCAAACATGATTTTTCAGATCTCATTTCTCTATGAAAGAAATACATTACGTTAGACATGAGTAGGTGGAAGCAAAACGTCTAAGCAAAACATCCACAAGACTCCTGCAGAAAAAAAAAATAAACAATCTGTTTGGCAAAAGTTGAGTATTAAATACTTTCCCAGTTACTGTTCAATGCACACAACTGTACATATAGTTTGTTTTCTACAGTTACTGATTTAAGTACAAATTTGTGTCTAAGAAAAACATAAATCTTTTTTAATTCATTCAAGTATTGAGTAACTTAAGTGGGCAGACCACTTAGATTTGAGAGAATTCAGCCACAGTATTAAAGACTGCAAAGATTATTATGAATCTATTTCACTATTACCTCTTTCATTCTAGATATTAATGGAAAATGCAGCGTTTAAATTCTTGTATTAAATCATTATGGAGATTTTTTGAAAAATCTGAGTATAAGGCAGCTCTTCACAAATTTTTTAAACTAAAAATGGTAGGTTGAAATTAGATACAAGGAAGACATTCTTTACATGAAGGTGGGGATGTACTGGCACTAATTGCCCACAGAATGCCCCATACCTGTAGGCATTTAAGGCCAGGTCGGATGGGATCCTGAGCCCTGACACATGGGGACATGTCCCTGCCCACTGAAAGAGTTGGAACCAGATGGTTCTTAAGGCCCCTTCCAATCTAAACTACTCTATGATCGCTTGCAAAATAAATAAAAGACACTCACTTAAGTCGGGCTTTCTTCTTTAAAAAAGAAAACTCTTATGGAAAGCTGATTTTGGACCACTCTGCACGCTAGGTAGTTCACTTTTACCAGTTGGTAAAACACCACTTTTTATATGTTTATTTTCTAAGAGTATAAAATATAAACAGAGAAGGGTTTAACATAGAACAAATGGGGAACAGTATTTTTACAGGAAACCTGCACACAGAAGTAACAATCCTCTGGCATTTGAAACCAGTTGAAATCAGAACTTAGCAACACTGAGAACATAACTTGAATTTCAGCTCAGAAATGCGTGTTTTTTGAAACAGCAGCTAGGACAGGGCCTAGAAAACATACATTGTAACCTTCCAGACAACTCTGTTGCACAGAGAAAGCTTTGGAAACTGTACCACTATGTCCATCTACATAAGATAAAGAATAACCCAGCTATATCTCCGGGATTTGGTGACTCATAACAACACCTTGTACTAGAAAGTTTTCCTGTCTTTCTGGACAATTTTCATTTATAATTTTTTTTCTTATAAGATACTTCAACCTTTAGATAAATCATAAAAAATACCGCAGTATTTTATCTTGTACAACTGAGTAAGAACAATGCTAGCCTGAACCCATTTAAACTTCGGTTTTCTAGTAAGAAATAATTGTTGCCTGGCCAGCACTGACTCAGTGGAACTATTTTACATGCTCCATATTAAGTAAGCCTGTCTTACAGGGAAGTGATCTGAATTCCAAGGAAAATATTTAGAATTTCATACCAGAGTCATACTCTATATTCTGCTCCACAGTCCTCCTGTGACTTCTTTTTACTTTACTCCAATTTCTTCTTATTCTGAAATCTTCTACCTTGAGTTCTGGTTTGTTCCTTGTACTTGTGAGATGAACAAGAACAAGCAAAATAAAACAAACAAAAACACTAAATTCTGGATATGAAACCCTGCCAACTCAGAAACATAGGTGTTACAGAAAAAATTACAAGGTTAAGATACCAAACTCAAAATACTGTAATTGCTTACACTAAGAGCAATTTCAGCCCCTGCCCTCCCCCCTACAAATATTTAGCTTAGAGGAAAGCACTTTTGATAAAGACACTTAAGTCATTAAGCCCAGTGGTCTCTGGCACAGGTAATTATCCGGTACACACTGCAATGCATTTCACTTCTGCAAAGACCTTCTATCTATACTTATCCTTCAGATTAGTATCCTGCAAACACCTGATCTACTGCCTTTCTTCTAGAGGAGAACAGCTTACCCATCTCCAGCATCTGTGCATGGTCCAGAGCAGAATACAAGCTGCTGAAACAACTACTCCATAATAGAGATCTCATCCTTTGTTAGCAGCACTTGAAAAGTTTTGGGGCTTCAGCTCTGTTCTGGGTATACTAGACTGATTGCTTCTGGTACGTGAAAAAGGACAGCAAATTCACAGTCAGCAGTTAGATATCTCTGCACTGTTTAGCTCTATAGCTCATATAGAATCACTGCATCCATGTATTTGGTATAGCTCCAGGGATTACTGCATGCAGAGCTGGTGACTTCCAAGTGAGCATCGCACATATTAACATCATAAAATGAGCACTGATGGAGTACCAGGCTTTTTAGCCCCTGCTTAAAATGTGCAGCCCACAGAATACATGGATAAAAGTGATTGATTAAACGAAGAGTTGCTCTCGTTTAGCAGCTAAATTAACATATTTTAGAAGAGTGATACAGAAAGAGTCTTCCCCTACTTGTCTGAATACTCACAATCACCAATGCCAAAACATTACCACTCACTTTTAGAGCAGTGCAGCACTGAGCTGCCTAACTTTCCCCAATTACAGAATGCTCCTGCAGCACAGGCTCCTGACACATCTTTCAGCACACGATGCTCAGCTATGCCTATGCTATTCTTAGTGGTAAGAAAGCACAGGAATCAACATTTATCCATCAGCTGCTACTTCTGGGGAGTGATTAGGCTTATCACTATGAATAAGGTAAATCTTACTCCCTCCAATAAGCACTACCAGTGCCATCCCACTCAGTGAGGTATAAAGGAAAGGCTCTGCACCATCCAGCTTTAAGCACTGTGGGTTTTTTAACACACAGTTACATTAGTTCTTCTACATTCTGCCTGTCTCTTCCCACAGATTCCATGGTCAGACTTCACCCACAAGATCACTGTTGTAGCTCTCCAAGCTACAGCTTGTTTCTTTAATAAAGTATTTCATTGACTCTTGTTTGTTTGAGTGACAAGAAAGGCTGAATGCTGAGTCCCAACACAGTGAGATCTACCTGTGCTGTAAGGTGGCTGAAAACTGCTATGGTGTTACCATGGCACTGAGCCACAGTTCGCACTACCTTGGTGCTGCTGACCACAGGCAGGGATGGAGCTCCCCTGCTCCTCCAAGCTCAGGCAGCAGGAGCTTGGAACTGTAAAATCCCACAGATGTACCTTAACACAGATATACTCTGAGGAATAAAATAGAAACTTTGTACCTCCAAACAGCATACCCAACTTATGAAAAAAATGGTATGACTAGCATCTCTCCCCAAACTTATCTGCCTACTACATGCCTTTGTCTAAATAGACAGTCTTTGGACAAAGCAATCTCTTACATGTCCCCATGAAAGCAAACTCAGCTGAGTCCCATGGCTAGATGGAGTCTTCTGAGATTGATATAACTTCAGCAAAAAAGTGCAGACTGCAACAGAGTTCCAAAATAAAATCTGTCCCAATAGTCACTGAGCATACAAGATGGGCAGAAACTAGTGATCCGTGGTGGCATTTTGATTCCCTAAGCAGGATATCTTCATCTTTCTGCTTCAGACTGAGCGCATTCTATGTTCTTCTGTGGACAAATCCAACTGATAAATCTCCAATTCATTCCATAAACACTTTACACCAGTACCACGAACAAGAGGATGCTGTGGAAATAACTTTCAGAGAGCATAATTCACAAGTACTGTAACAGATAAACCATGTCACATCAATAGCCTAAACTATGAAGCATCCTAATTTTAGTCCTTCAGTCTTAAAATACTAACATTAGAACTGCCCAGTTTTTACATTTGGCAGCCTGCCGTGCTCAAATTCCACTGTAGTTGGTACAACTCCACACTGCTGGTTAGCAGCAGCTTGACTTCTGCACCCACCAAGCACACCTCACATGTACGCATAAAGAGGATCAACACAAAATAGTAAGGCTTCAAGGGAAGAGATACTCTTCCCTGTTGTTCATTCTGCTATTTGCTGATAGCAGAGGATAAAATGAGGCTTAAGAAATTTGCTCCCTGTTTTTGATCCCTACCCAATTACTCAATTGCCATCTCCACATTTCCCTGTGCCTAGATCCCCCAGGTAGTTACCAGTTTCCTCTACTCTCTGATATTTGCAAGCAGCCACCACTTGTATTTTTTACCCCACTGCAGAGCTGTTACCTCTTCCTCCTCCATGATGGCTGTACCTCAGTACACAGCTGATTTCTTCCTTTTCAATATTTGTATCAGAGTGCATACTGGGATTCAAGGACAAACAACGATGGGGAAAGCTCCACTTCTGCTTGGCTGCAGGTGCCTTTGGAACATACAGCTGCTAAACTCTTTCCAGAACAGTTTTTTTGTTTTTTTTTTTCTCCCCAAAACTCATACCTTGACCAAACACCATTCTATTTTCACAGGCACATACACACACACAAAATCACACATTACAAGGGCCATATCTAATCCAAATTTTAGGTCCTGGTTTAATGAAAAGACTACAAAAAATTGTTTAACTGGGCAAAATGACAACTTTCCCCTAATCTTACTCTTGTAATCATTTAAAAATCCACAGTTTAATAAGCAATTGAAGGCAAGGTCTGTGAAAGCTTAACTATACACCAGCTGTAGTAATTAGACAGATCAACACAATGGGAAAGGCATAACAACAAAGGTGTGATGACAGAAGGACTGGCACAAAAGAAAGGCACTATAAAAAAAGGGAAGATTTGGTCACTCGTAACAAAACGTAGAAAAATTCCATGTTCCCACAGGAAAGCTTTGCTAAGGAGGGATCTCCAAAAAGAGATCTTTCCTCAGGGGCAATCAGCCCTTAAATGGGTCTAGGAGATGTGCAACCAGGATCCATCCTTTCCGGTCACACAGCTGGACTGCCTTCACCTGTGCTCCCAGGGCTGACCAGCTCGTTTTCCCAGGTGCTCAATCAGTGGTTCAGGCCGTCACTCAACAGTTATCATACAGCAATATATCAAAAGCCTTATGATAGAAAGCTGAAAAATACTGATTTGATTAAGCAGCCCTTCAAAATCACTTTGTAAGCAGGAAAATTCTACAGCCAGAATCAACCAAGAGTACTTAGTCAAAATACCATTTATATCACATAAAGGCTCTTTTGTCTCTGCAACAACCACTGATGATTCTTCAAAGAAGTAAATAACAATTTTATAAAACTGTGAAAGAAAGAAAAATCGTTAACTTCATTCAATCCACACATTGGCTATTAAGAGCCGATCTTCCACAAAAAAAACCTGTTTTCATTATGAAAATAATCAAAAGCCTGGTTCCTTACATGCTCCATTCTTATTCTAGAGGGAGGAGACAAATATAATTACACTTCCTTTAATTAGGGTGGCATTACTCTAAGAATGATTCAAGTCATCAAGACTTCTCTTATCTCGAGATCAACTGCTTTTTTTGTGGCAGAGAGAATTTATCTGTCTGTCAGATCTGATCAGCAGCAACTAGCATTGAAATATGCCTTCAGAATATTTAATGTTTAGATTCTGTTACTGTAATGCGCTCTGTTAGTGCACAAAGATTCCAACAGATCCAACACAATGCAAAAAGTCATCTGAAAATTGCACGTGAGAAACTTAAACAGTTAAACAGATAATCCAAACACATTTCGCATCCCAAGGGAAAGTGATAGTTTGTCTGAACACAGACCGTAATAATCTAATAAACAAGCCATCAAATCCAAAGCAAATTAATCAGGCAATGACATTTTACCAGTGCTGTTAAAAAGAAGAACCAGAACTGGAAAGCACAATGGGAAGTCTTCTGCTACTGAAAGGAATTCTAGTGTCTCTACACACAGCTTTACATACAGCTTCAAATTCAGGAAATTAATAGCTTGTTCTAGGTCATGTAATCAGTATTACATTGTATTATTATGTCAGAAACTGCTAAGGAGACTGAGTGCTAACATTTGGAGAACTTCTTTTATGACTCAAGCCTCGCTACTGATCAAGGCCAGCAAGTGCTGTCATTGTAGTGACAAAGCTACAAGAGAAATTATGACCTTACAAATACTTTCAATCTGCAGGTATCTCCTTTACGCATCACAAATTCAGAAACTGTGAAAAAATGCAGTGATTAGAAGAAAGCCAAGACTGGAAACTGGGACTACTGTATAACAGCATCTTTTTCACGGGTGAGGACACTCAGTGGGAACTTCAAAACAACTGGGGAACAATACACATCACAGCCTATGTTCCTGACTTGCCATTTCTTTACTTTCATGATTTATCCTCACTTTTACATGACTGAAAACAAAAATTAAATGTCTGAAGACAGATGGAAACATAAAAATTAATGCAACTGTGCCCTCCTATATTCATCCCATCTCTATGAGCACATACTGAAATACATTGATTTCTCATACGATGGCATAAGCTTTAAAAAATGCAAATGTTAATGCATATGAAAATGTTCTGTTTTATAATTCTAAAAAGAAATCTTGGATATTCTGCTTCTGAAAATTAGTTTGTCAGCTGCAACCACTGTCTGATAAAAAGTCAAAAAATCATCAGTGATCCTACAACTACAAGATCGTAGATGTTGCAAATGGACCTGGGTATTTTTTCTTTGTTTGGTTTGGTAATATGGAATTCGTTAGTCCTGGCTGAAATTGCTACAGAACAATGACACTAGTTCTGAAAATGTAATCAATGGATGTAATTAGGCTTCCAAGGATCACTGTAAAGGGAAATGAATGTAAATGTATGACTTAACCCTATACTGTAAACCTATATATTCCCTACACTCTGGTGTGGTGCCAATGTGAAATCACCCTTGTAATTACAAGTTGAAGATAAATTGGCTCTCTGTCATTTACTTATCACCATTTCACTTGGTATCTCATGGAAGAAGTCAGCTGTAGCAAACTCACCTATCTATAAGTTCAGCATAAGTAACCTCTAACTCCACACCTTTGCAGAGGGAAGCTGATGTGTGTACAGAACTGAGTGATTCCAAGTCCACAGCTGAACCAACTTCTACTTGCGGCACTTGTGGGGTGTTTTGGCTACAAAGGAAAATCATGTTTTTTATTTTTAAAGGTCTAGAAGATGGTATAAAAAGATTGCGTAAATAAACTACAATAAATCTGTGCCTTACAGAAGGTCATCACTAGAACTGTTTTCATTCCCATCACATTTAAGAATGCCTATGAGATTTTTCCTGCTGAATAATGTTAAAACAATACTGAAGTTTTATTTCTGCTAGAGCTTGTTTTTGCTTTTGGTGGCATTTATGAGCTCCCTCACATAAGCTTCGCAATTTAGGTTTGTTATTCTCTTTCATTTGAACTGCTGTCTACTCAGTCTTATTTTACTCCTAGTGGTGGTCATCGGACAAATGTTCTATGAAAACTGTAAAACTTGTAAAAAACTGTTGGTTTGTTCATTTTTTTTCTGTGCACTGGGATAGAAATACAATAGAGATTCAGGCAAAAACATCTGAGGCAGATGGTATTCTTATTATTTCCATAGGGACTGGAAGCCAAATCAACCAGGACACCAAAGTATTGAAATTTTTACCAGTGCAGCAGGAATGACAAAGTGTTTCCCAAAGGTCCCAGTACAAATACTAGGCCGCAACAGGTGAACCAAAGAAATGCACAGGGCAGAGTTGGGAAGACGGGAGTGAGGAAAAGGATGCAAGCAATTCTATGGCAATTACAGACTCTGACCCTCCCTGCTGGTATCAGATTTTACTCTCTGATTCAGCTGTCTGCTATCCATACTGAGGCACAGATTTTTCCGAGAAGTAGGTAATTGCCAGAAAGTTGCCAGAAACAATGCATCTTTGTCAGAAAATAATTTTGTAAAGCTGCCATCAATAATATGCATAGAATGAATCATACCAATGAATCAGGATAAGAATACAGTTTCACCATTTAAGTCCTACCACTGTCTCTCAGTGCATCTACAGTAGTGACTTACTGCACAGAAAGAGTTCTTATTGAAGAGAATTTGCTTTGAGTAGAAATGCTAAGACTGATGTGGCTCTCCTTTTCCTGGAAGAGCCAGCACTGACATAATGGGGGGGTCACCCCATTTGCAGGGTTGGATAGTGTAGGAACACACACATGAAGAACAAGGGACTTCAGCAGTCCCTGCTCAGTGCCCTCATGGCACACTCTTTACAACAGCCAGAGCAACCCCAGCCACCAGGGTAGTCTCAGTGTGACCCACAGCACACTGCAACCAACCGCAGCCTGATGCCTCCTCCCAACAGCAGGAGTATCTCAACAAAGCGAAGATCCTCCTAAAAAAATTTCCTCTCATCTTTAAATTGTTCTGGGACAGAAAAGCTTATTTTTGTTAGGTCTTTTATGAAAATAAGATGGTTACTAGCACTGCGGCAAACTGGCAGGCTGTTTTCTTTAATTTCAGCCAAACCTAAAAACATACAAAATAATGACAAACAGAGGAAGAAAATTCTTCCCAACAGGAAATAAATGACTGATGAGCAGAAGCAAATGACCGGTTTGGCCAGATGTTAGGAAATTTGCTGAGACATAGATTAATTCAGCTATTAATATGGGACAAATGGTTTCAGTTTTAGGTAACCAGCCAGATTTATGCATTTCACATGCAAGAACTAACAGTGGCAGCTGTTGAGACCAGAGTGGTCAATAACATCACGTATCCTTCATTCCAGAAGTGCCCCCACATTAGGCAGACGACAATTTTTATTTTATAAATAACAATTAAGATGAAGTGGATATCAGTATTGTTTCCCACACACACCCATGCAGCTTTCATGCAGTCTGGTCACTGCCTGCACCGCACCTGCTCCACTCACTGCCAGCCTCAGCCTCTGTCAAGCTGTACTTTTCATGGCACTACACTTACTGGAAAACAAACAAACAAACATACAATGAGAAAGACCTGGTAATCAGAGAAATAAGCTTCCCTGTAGGAAGTATCCAAGGCACTATTGGTCAACATGCAAGAATGGAGCAGCTACAACTCCAGTAACAAAGTAATACAAAGAGATGCAGCCTTGTTGTAGGGTCAACATTTTTTTTTAAGCTTAGTAATTTTCTTGGCTTTTTAAAAACCCTGTTTGAACCTACTAATAGAAATTAAACCTCTTTAACTGTAACAAACGTTTCGAATTGAGGATTTGGGGAGCAAAGGACCCCAGGCAGATGTGTACTTGGTACCAAGTTTTCACTAGGAAGTTGAAGAAAAGATTCTATTTTTCAACACCAGCAGTATGTCATAGAATCACAGACTCACACAACGGTTTGGGCTGGAAGGGACCTTTAAGATCATCTCATTCCAACCCCCTGCTGTAGGCAGGGTCACCTGCCCCTAGTCGAGGTTTCTCACTCAGAGCTCCATCCAGCCTGGCCTTGAATACTTCCATGGAGGGGACATTCACAACTTTGTTGAACAACCTGTACCAGCATCTCTGTCTCACCACCCTCACAGAAATTCTTTACTAACATCCTAACATCCAGTCTAAATCTACCCTCTTCCAGTTTAAAGCCTTTTCCTATGCTGTAGTTATTAAAACCATGTCCTACACTGTAATTCAATACTTTGCATGAGAAGGTGCATCTATCTAGAGAAAACCTTTAAAGCTTAAACTGCAGAGAGGAAAGCACCTTATTTATTTATTTGTTTGTTTGTTTGTTTGTACTGTTCTGGGACAGTAACCATTCATCTCCAGCTGAGAGAGCTGGAAGGAGAACCCATGAAAGTGCAGCAGCATCAGCCTTTCAGCGCACATAATCTGCAAAGCAGGTGTACCACAAACCATTTTCTGAGCAAAGTGTCATTCATTTCAAATAAACACTGTGTATCCCAACATAACAAAACTTTGCATCCCAGGATGCAAAGTTCAGATGCTCCCCTTTGAGCTGCATTGCCCTCTGCTGTTCCCAAAGTTGCTGCTTGTCAGCCCTAACAGTGGCACCATGCAGAAGCAACCCTCAAGCAATCTGTTTTACCTCAATTCATTTGCACACTGTGGGCTTACAAGTGAACTCTAGAATTGAACTCAACATGCTACAGACACCGTATGTTTGTACCTCCTTTGTAAGGAAATTAGATAAAAAAGGTTGATTGCTGACTGACTACTGATTTAAATGCTGAAATAGAATGCCACTGGCTCCTGTCCATTGGTTTGGCCACTCCAGAGACCATCAGTGCATCCAGCCACACACAGCCCTAATGTGGGTAAGTACAGAGCCTTCTGGCTGCAGGGAACCCGTGAGCCACGCCACGAGTGCTGAATTAACGGTTCTCCTATACTCAGCTGCTCCAACTCTGGAATGAATGAATGTTACAACACTATTTGTCAAGGGCCATTGCACTCAGATCAAACCAAACCAGCAACATGCCCTTTCTCCCAGCAGCAACAAATACCGACCCTTTCCATGGCTGATTCATTTCCCTGTTCCTGTTCAGAGGACGGCCGGTGGTACAGAACGCACAGCTAAGTAAAGGATCCCTGATGCCCAAGGCAACAGACAGGCCTAGCAGCAAGATGCTCAGTGATCCTCACATGCTTTTATACTTCGAAACCACCTGTTCGTGAAGCTCCTCCTCCCCTCTGCAACCCATGCTTTCACTTCTGCACCGGTGCAGGTATACCCAGAGAGCAGAGAGGAGTGAATCTCACAAAATCCAAGCACTGCCTCTGTGCAAAGAGAAACAAACGTCAAAGAAAGTGGGAAATGGAAATTCAGCTCTGGAATCAAGTCAGGGTTGGAAGAAAAACTATATACAGAGCTAGCTTTAATCCCATTTGAACAGCAACAGGCAGGAGGATCAGGACTCCATCTAACTGCAACTCCAATGTGTTTGTTAAACAAATGGGTTTCATTTGTTTTCCAAATACCTATTTAGTATTTAATGCAGACTAAGTATTTTTGCTTAACAAAACTAAACAAAACAAATCCCAGACTGAAAGGATCTGGCTTCTATCTCTGGTTTTAGGTTACGGACACCGCGTGATACCATTTCAGGTGCTTGGTTTGGTGGTGGTGGGCTTCGGTTTGTTTGTTTGTTTGCTTAAATCTGAATTGAACTTCATCATCCACTTCGATTAGCAGAGCTCCTCAAAGCCCCTCCGCAGCATCCTTGGCGGACTCAGTACGGAGCGAGGGCCGCCCGGCGCAGCCGACGCGGGGCGCTCGGTGCCCCCGGAGCGCGGCACAGCCCCGCGGCTCTCGCACAGCCCCGGGGACTCCGCGCCCACCGGCCCCGCGCGGCTCTGCCCCCGTCCGCAGCGACCGCGCGGCTCCCCCCGCGCGTGTGCACGAGATGATTCACCCGCGTTTCATTCCATGGAAGCGATGATTCATTCAGCCGGCTCCGGATCGCGCTAACGCACCGCACGCGCACAGAACGGACGGAAAAACCAAGTTCTTAAACTTTGCGACGCTCCAACGTTTATTTCTTTCACACCGGAGCGGGAGGAACGACGGAGCCCGCCGGGCGGAGCCCCGCGCCGCCGCACGTGGGGTGGGGGGCGGAGGACCGGGCCGGGCCCGGTACCTGCGGAGCACGGCTCCTTCGCGCGGGGCCCGGCGGCTTCGCTCCCTCCGCGGTGACATCTTACATAACGCGGAGCGCCGCACCGCCGCCGCGCGTCACCGGGGGACGGCGCCCCGCACGACGGCCGCTCCGGATCCCCGCGCGTCGCAACGACCCCGGCGGCAGCGCCGTCCCCTCGGGAGCCCCGCGCCGCCCCAAGCTCGGAGAAAGTTACTCGGCGGCCGCGGCGCGAGCTCGGCGTCACGTCCCACAACTACTTATGACACGGGATCCCGCCGCGCCGCGCCGCCCGCCGGGCCCTTACCTTCCCCTGCGCGGCACCGCGGGTGCGTGCGGAGCGGGGAGCGGTGCGTGCGGCGGCGCGGGCGGCGCCGGCGGAGGGCGGGCGGGGGCGGGGAGGGCGCTCGTGGCGGTTGGGCGACGGGAGCGCGCGCCTCGCCGGAGCTGTCGGGCGGCGGGGGAGGCTGCGGGGCGGCGCGGGGAGCGGGCGGGGGGCGGAGGAGTTTCCCGGGGTTGTTTACGCATCGCCGCCCCGCTCGGTGCACGCACATCGCTCTCTGATTGGACACAAACTGGGGCGCGGCCCGGCGTGGGCGCGGTCGCACCGGCGTGGGCGCGGAGCCGCTCGGGCAGCCCCCGCCGGGCCGCGCCGCGGTACGGCTACGGACACGGCTACGGACACGGCTACGGGTCCCGCCGCCGCCGGCGCCACCACCCCCAACGCCGCCCGGCGCGGCTCTGCGCACGCGCGGCGCTCTTGCGGGAGGGAGGGGGCGGCGCATGCGCTCCTGCGACCGCGCATGTCTGCGAGGGCGGCGGGCGCCGCTCTGTCGGTGTCCTTTGCTATCGCTGCGTGCGCGGCCGGGTGGTGCGGGCGGAGGGGTGTGCTGCGCTTCGCTCCGGTGGGGACGGCTTCTCTCCGTCCCAAGCAGTGGGCGCCGGGCGGCCTCGTTGTCCCGGCAGGTGCCTTCGCCTGGGATACGGGGCGTGTGCGTGTGCCTCGAGCGGGGAACACTCGCCGCTGAGACGCGGCTCCGGGCTGCGGCTGCCCGGGGCAAAAACGCTGCATTTTATCTTCTCAGCTGGCTTCTTCCACCGAATGGGCTGTAACTCGTTTTACCCATGGTAATTCCCGGTGAAATGGTTAATTTAACGGAGAGTATGTAAGAACTCTGTGACATCACTCGTGCTCGTTAATTCTAATTAAGCAGCCCCTTACCGTTACATCCCACGGTCGACAGTAACAATAAACAAAATGTGGAAGCACAGAATATATGCCTCGAGAGCTCTTTGCAACAGGAATCCCAACCACGCGCTGCAGGACTTCCCCTGACTCATCTGTAAGCGAGTAACCTCCATCAACTTCCCTGAAACGTAGCGATACAGCAGTCGGCTTCTGCGTGCTGTGACAGAACCAACGCTGTGCCACCTCCCGTGTGCGGTCTGGGCTGTAGCCCCCTGCACTCAGCAGCGGTTGGTCAGTGGCTGCAAGGCACCTGCCTGAAAATCTGACCTGTGCTCCTCGGGACAGAACAGCGAGTGAGCAGTTCTGAAGGATTTGCAGTAATCTATTCATGTTCCTTTCCAAATGGTATTCCATTAAAAAACAAACAAAAACATTATCTAGGGAAGAGTTCTCTTAAGTCTGCTTACTGACATTTCCAAGGGATGGAACACCTCTTCTGTAAGGATTCACTTTTACTGAGAGAGCTGGGGCCGTGCAGCCTAGGAAAGAGAAGGCTACGGGGGGACCCGAGAGCGGCCTTTCAGCATCTTACAGGGGGCTGCAAGGAGGAAAGGAACAGATTCTTTAGCAGGGTTTGTTGCAACAGGACAAGGGGAAATGGTTTCAAACTAAAAGAGGTGGGATTTAGATTGGATGTACAGAAGAAGTTGCTTACGCTAAGGGGGGTGAGTCGCTAGAACAGTTTGCCCAAAAAGGCGGTGGATGCCCCATCACTGGAGACATCCAAGGTCAGGCTGGAGGGGGCTCTAAGCAACATGATCTCGCTGTAGGTATCCCTGCTCATTGCCGGGGAGTCGGACTAGATGGCCTTTTATGGTCTCTTCCATCTCAAAGATTTTATGATTTGTTTTCCTTCCCTTCAAGCCTGGAAGCACTTTCCAGGTTGTCTCCATTTAAGATGCTTTAGTGTCATCTGACTGGGTCACAACAACGCATTTATTTAGACACCAATGTGCACTGTCAGGAACTGGGTATTTTAAGGATTTGTTGGCCACACCAGTGTTCATCTTGACTGTCAGGTCAGCTGTTGGTTATAATTGGATTTGTGATAATCAGCCAGATTTTTATGAGAACTGTGCATTCAGCTTCTTTGAGTTTGTACTCAGTGGGTGTCACACAACACACAGTGTTTTTAGAGAATTAGGAAAAACTGCACTGAAAATAAACCAAGCTGTTGATACTTTAAGCGATTGCATCAGGTATGCAGAAATCTGAAGCAGATCTGAGTTGTTTTACCCGGATCCTACCCTTAAAGTTTTTATTTTGTTGTTGTTTAGTTTCTTCCAACTATAAGCTTTTACTTGCAAAAGAGAGCCACAGAATCATTTGAATTAGAAAGGACTTTTAAAGGTCATCTAGAATTAAGTCTTGAAGTATGAAAGAACAGTTCCAGGGAGATACAGTACTTCTCTCTGCAGCTGTTTATCTGAAAATAGGACAAAGAATAAATGCCTTCTCAGTCCCTCCTGTATTTGAACACACTTGAGCTCTCACAGTGAGTTTGCTGGAAAATTAATCCTTCATTAGAACACCTGAGATCCCTGTTTCTGGGAGCTGTGACAGGAGAGGTTCAAGTTGGATATCAAGGAAAGGTTCTTCACAGGTCAGCCACTGCAACAGGCTCTCCATGGCAGAGGTCGTGGTCTCAAGGTGCTGGAGTTCAAGATGTGGATTGAAACCTCTCTCAGTTATATGGTCTGATTTTTGTGTGGTCCTGTGTGGAGCCAGGTGTTGAACTCAATGGTCCTTGTAGATCCCTTCCAACTCAGGATATTCTATGATTCTATGACAGCACTGAACAGTAACAACTACTACAGGGCCATCTGCCAGTGGCAAACAATCAGTGCCTACACTGGAGTCATGGAAGAAACCTTACCACAAGATACAGCCATCCAAGCTATTGTCAAAGTAGAAGTTGTAGCTACTGATGCTGATCTGGACATGGCAGGACAGAGCTCAGAGCATATCTGATGTCTGTAATAAGACAGCAAGGAGGGCATGCAAAAAAATTAATACAAAACAATTCAGTATTAAGATTCATCTCTGAATATTCTGTCTACCTAAATGATGGTTATGGGCTTCCCCTTTCAAGGTCTTCTTCACAACCATAAGGACAATAGATTTAAACATAAGTACATGCGTATAATACCTCCAAAGTAATACTTCCTATTTACTTCAATGGAAGCTATAACTGATATAAAGAACACAATAATGCTGTTTGATGGAGCAAATTCTCAGCTACAAAATGCTATTTTTCAACATTATCACCACTGTTAGCTATGCATTTTTGCCAGCCATGAACAAGAGCCTGTATGCCACGCTCATAAGCATCTGTACCAGCAGAGGTGACCCACTGTTGCAACTGCTGAAACTTACCACGCACTGTCTCACTGTGCTCACATCCACTGTTTGGGCTCCACAAACATTCAGAAATCATCAGTGAATATCAGTGGGTGTCATTCTTTTCCATATGGAGGAATTCAATGAGATATCTTTGCTTCATACGCACTTTGATGTCATGTGTCACTGTATCAGACTGCCGATCTGTTGCTATCTGCCACACAACAATAAAATGTAATGGAATAATGGTGGGGAGGTTCAACCTCTACCGCCATACCACCACCATCTGCCTCTGACATCACAGGCTAACATAATAAAATAACAGGACTTACTTTTGGAGCAGCCCTTGTACATATCTATGATATAACTATAAACGTATATGAAAGCTTGTTTTTTCACACATTTGCCTTGTTCCTTGGAGACAACCAAGGGCAGCAGACTAACAGAACAAACTCAAGAGCTGGCACCCCTCACTTTGTTTGTTGTAATGCAGGATCTAAACTGTCTAAGCAGCTGTGAAAACCTCAACTACAAATACCAGTTCTATTGTTTGTTTTAGATGATACTGAATTTTTAGTGTAATAAACTTCCCAGTAAATTTTGCATACGGCAGAAGAGGTTTTATCTGGTTCAAGACTCAGTTTCCCAATCATATTTCTTTCACTTCTGCTGATTTTATTTCTAGCGGAGTGTGGAGCCCTAAATACCCTGTGGGGCTCTGTGCTTGATCCTGGGCTTTTTAACATGTAGGTGTTTCCTCAAAGTGATGACTTCTGTGGGCTATCAGTTAGTTGTGTTCAGCACACAGTCCCATCTCTGTCTTCTGATGCATCTTTGGAGAACTACTACAAGTGTGCTTTTCAACTGCAAAATCTGTGATTGAGAAATACTTTCAAAAAGTGAAACAAGGAAAAATCAAAACATTCAACTTGATTCTCTTGCTGCTACATTTAGAGTTGTATGATAACTTACAAGCCAGTGGCAGATTCTGCCTGCCCAAGGAGCACACATAATTTCCACTGAAGGTCAAGCCATAACCTTTAGGTATATGTTTATCCTTCAGGTCCCTGTCAGTCAGTTTCAGGCTTCATCTACATAAATATCACCAGATGCCCTGCCTACCTCCTCAGGAACAATGCCAGGACCCATTTTTCCGTTTCCAAAGCTCATACAGAAACTGCAACTCACGGCTTTAAAATACCTAGCATTAATTACACAGCTTTCTTATGAGCTAGGACTCCTTGCCAGAGTGACTGATGAGTCCTCTCTCCTTTCACTCTGAATGTGACTACTGAGCCCACTTGTTCAGCTGAGTACCAGGGCACTCACCGCCACTTCTGTTCAGAAACAGATCATCACCACTCCAAACATCTGGCAAGAGGAGCTGCCAGATGATCTCTCTGTTCTGTCAGCTGAGGTAGCTGCCTAATTACAAAGTTGGTACAGAGCGTACCGCATGAAAATGTAGGAGCTTACTTTCTCCTCAGGACAGAGCCATAGAGATCAGTGGATAAACAGCCTGTTTAATATTATTTATCAGTGCATTGTAAATGTGTAAATGAATGACAAATATCTTTTAGTGCCAGTCACCATCTGGCACTACAGACAAACATCTCCAGTGCTGGAGCACAGCTACAGCAACATGAGGGCCAAAGCCCAAACTGGCACTGTGCACTCCTGCAAGGAGAGCAGTGGTCTCCACTGGCCTGCTGTGCTTCTTCAACACAATCCATCTTCAGTCACCTCTTCCAGAAACTTTCTGTATGTCCTTCCATTTCACTTTTTTTTGTTTGTTTGTTTGCTTTAAATTACTGGACCATGCTCCACAGCTCAGTATTATTGTGAAACACTTTGGTATTAATGTTAGGGAAAGGTATTTCCCAGCAGTAATTTGAATTTCATCATTTTATGCAATATGAACCAAGGTATAATTGCATAAGAGACTGTTACAGCATGTCATTTTGTAGAAGAAATAAAGTACCTGTGATTACCATGGGCAATCTTCCTTCAGCACTGAGAAAGGTACAGCTGTGTTGTGCCCTAATTGCGAGACATTTTGCTTTATGCTGGGAAGTAAAGCTCATAGAGAATTACTACAGCAGATTTTAATAGATGGAACTGCTAACATTTTTTTTGAGAGGGTTGGCAGGGCTTCAGCACAGAAACACATTGGACAAGACTGATTCCTGTGCTCAATAATCACAGCAACGATTTCCAAGCTGTTTTCTCCTGTCAGTGATGCTACTCTTCTAAAGAGATTCAGGGCAGAGACCAGGCCAGGCAGACACTATTATGCTGCTGAAAGGAAAGGAGGACGACAGAGCAAGGTCTCCAGGAATACATTTTGTTTACCAATGAGGACACAACCAATCTCCCCTGGTTGCTCATTGTTTACAAAACAGCTACCAAGTATACTGAGAGAAGCAGTAGTTAGTAGTGGCTGTTAACTCACCTAAGCTGGATTTGGACCTTGTACATAAGGTTCTGTAGGATTATACCAAAATGTGTATATGGTTATTTCCCGAATCAAGCCTTTTTTTATTATTATTATTATATTTGAGTTTACAAATGAAAGTAGGGTTGTTTTTTTTTAATTGTTACAATCCCTAGAAATCTGTTTGGTTTTATTTCTAGAGTTTCTACTAAAACAGCTGCATTGGTGGCCTTGCTGACAATGTGAGCAGTAAGATAAGTTGCATCCACTCAAGTTCCCATATCACACCAAATTTTAAATTAGAATTCAAAAATCCTTAAAGTCACAAGTGTTTCCTCTGCTATGTTTTGCCATGGTCCTCACTGACCCCTTTTGTAATAAATAGAACTTTTAAAGGCATTTTTTCTTTTATATGTCACCTAGAACGTTGGAATAAAGATTTTTAAAAAGTAAAGAAAGAAGCTGTGCTTGTGCAGTATTTATTTTCAGTTTAGCCCAAGGACCTTGCTGAAAACAAACATGATGTAAGGGGGTTATCTATTTAGGATGGGCCAGCAGAGGTATCCATGTAGCTGACTAGAACTGTGTATACTGCGGGTTTACTTTTTGATAGGATCAGCAGTACAAGGAAGAATTGTATGGCAACTGCAGCCCACAGATAAAATATTCTCCTTGAATTTCTTTAAAAAGAAGCAGTTGCTAAGAATTCTTCCCACAGGATAGAGCACAGATGGATTGAAAAGTTCTTCTATGAGAAGCAGCTTTCCTAATCATTAAGGATCAACATGTTCCCTAGCAAATACTTAGGATGACACAGCATACACAGTGTTGCAAGAAAAACTTATTTCTTAGCATGTACTAAAATGCAACAAAACAGCTTTTTTTTCTGTCCCATGGCATTAACATGATTTATATGCACATATTATGTGTACCCAATGGCATCATCACTTGGACACAGGAACATTCCTCAAAACCTTCAACCCAGACAGCATAAAACCAATAGTTTTTAATCCTGAATAATTCTCAAAGCCGTTATAAAAGCATATTTGAGCTTTCCAAACCGTTACTTTTGAAAGCTTGGGTTGTTATTAGGCAATATATGTATTTTGAAAATGAGTCAGTGAAAGATTTGCTTATCAGTCAGTAGTGTACCGGTGTATTTTCTTGGCAAACACAGAAAAGACTTTCACCCAAGAGATAAGGATGAAGATCTTGACAGACTGCTCCTTATACTTCTAATCAGAATGGTTACCAGGGTATTTTGGTTTATGGAATGCATAAAAAATTCTCCCATTATGCGAAAATTTTCACACATTAAGACACGAAGTGTCTATAGTTGCAAATCCATGCAGAAAAACCATAGCGCTTCCATAATTTGATCTGTCATATTCAAAACCAGGTGCTGCAGTTCAATAATGGTACATTGAGAATTATTTACTGTTATCTCATTTTATTTAATGAGGTGCCTTGTCTCATTGCTATCTGGTTCTGCTATTTACAGATGAATTTATAGCAAACTGAAAATGTCACATGTCCAATGGTTATTTCTCCTGAGCTCACTGTGCTCAGAATCCGTATCTCAGCAGCTGGGCCACAGCTCCATAGCAGGCAGTGAGAGTAATCACAGGTGGCTTTTATTTGTTCAGTGGAGGCAAGACAACACCTTAGGCTGCTATACTGAATTCTTCACAAAATTATGCTGTCCTTTAATTAATTTTCAACTTCATATATAAAAAGCTGGCTTAAGTACGGCTGCTGGGCAACCTGTTCTCAGGTAACTTTCAGCATCAAATCTAGCTGGAATTGTCATCAAATTCAAATGTTGCTAGGGGAGGGAAGCCAGAATATGGATGAACTCTTATTGTAGGTCTTGTTTCCTTTAGAAACCTAGCTGATCTCCAGCTAGAACCAGCCTTCAGAAGGTCTCCTAAAGACAACCAAACTATTTGCTATAACACCAGTCTCAAGCTACCTTTTCAGTGAACTTATGATAGATGCAATGGGTCTTCTATTTACATTTGAAGTTTTGAATGTGAGCTGTAAGCAACCAAATTTACAGACAAATCAGTGGGTGCAGGTGGACATCTAAACTTAACATTGAATCTATTTTCACACAGACAAAACTGTAAATAGGCAGAATCCACAAGATAAGTTGATGAAACTGAAAAACTTTACACCCTCAAATTTTATGTAATGGAAATTTCAAGATCTCATGTAAATCCCTGCCAAATTCAGCATCCATATGTGCTGCTCTGATGTTGATTTGAATTTTGAATTTGACACGTTACTTTTCTGCTGGCTTATAGCATGTTTGACAAAGATATTCATTATTGGAGAAAAGATGAAATGAGAAAAAGATGAAATGAGGAAGAACAGCAGGGCATGAGGAAAAACTGGAGAAAGAAGAACGTCAGATGCTGGTACAGGCAGAGGTCACAGCAGCACAGCACCACCATGTACACTAGGAGCTGTGGGGCTGGGCGCAGTGGGAGGGTGCTCCATGCTCTAAGAGGATTTCATTCACAAGCTCTGGGGAGGGAAGTAAATAAATACACAAATGGCACTTTTTTCCACCTGGTTGCTTGCAAGACCATGTGAATGAAAGCTGCCAATAATGCTAAATATCTCTCCAGGCTGAATGATTGTGCAATTATTGCCGCTTCCTTCCTCTATGTTTAGTTTGTATTTTTTTGCTACGTTCAGTTTAGTACTTAATTACTGGTAGAAGTAACTTTAAACAGAGATTATGGAGAACCATTATGAAGAACTTTGAAGACCAACCAGAGGAAAAGAGAAGCCTTCATAACCTCTTAGAAACATTGATGGGAGATTAAACATAAGCATGGGCACACAACATGCACTGAACTGCACAGTGAGAAGCAGATAAGTTGTTCAGCTCAGCTGACAGTCTCATACTCCCTTCGTGAGGCTGTAAGTCAAAGATGCTTTAGAAACACAAGGAGAAAGTGCACCATTTAAATACAAATCCACAAGTTCTCACATTATGAAGGGTTTCTACCTTTAAATTCATTCTATTTTCCTAAAATAAAAGGGAAGTAATTTCATAACTTTGAGACATTTAAAAAGCCCTCATGTATATGAAATGAAAAAAATGTCTGGTTCCTGACTCATTTCCTATCTGGATACTAATTTTCACAGTCCTGTTGTTCCCACCAAACAAAATAGGCTCAGACTCCTTTACCCAGTGGGTTCCATGGTGGTCCTGCTCACTCTCCAGTTACAAGAGCAGCTTGTTGGCCAGAGGGGACTGGGTGATGTGGCTCATATCTGTATAGCACTTAGCCAGTCTGCAAGCTGATGGAGAAAGCTGGTAGCTAAGGATGTTTGTTCTGAGATTGACAGTCCACTACTAAACTAAAGTGCTGTTTCGATACTGTCACTGTTGGTGTTACAGCTGGAAAGATTATAGGGGTGAAAATGGGAAAGGAAATGAACAGAGAAGGAAAGCTCACCTATATCCAAAGATCTAGGTTCACAGGACGGACACCACAAAGGAGGGATCTCCAGATCCTTACCCAGTGGTAGTCAGCCCTTAAATGGGGTCTAGGAGGCGTGCTGCCAGGTTTCTGGTCACACAGATGAATTGCCTTCACCTGTGCTCCCACAGCTGACACAGTCCTTTCCTCAGGTGACCAAACAGTGGTTCAGGCTGTGACTCAACAGTTCCCATACAGACACTTCACTACCAGATGGCTGACTACCAACAAAGCTGTGCTTCTGTGTTAAGGAAAGAGCTATTTGTATTAAAAAGGGAAAGGAGAAGCCTTCAAAAGTCATGTGCAGACTTCATGATACACGGTACCCATTTCATCCGTCTCCCCTGTCATTTTCACTTCTAGGACTCCAACTTGCTCCATTTTTTTTTTCAGATTTCCTTCCCCCAGGCCTTGCTTTACCATTGGTTATTTACTACCTGCGTTTCGGTCATGCAGCACCTTGGAGGCCTTACACCCTTCCCCTCCAGGAAATCCATCTCCTCCTGCGTGACCAATGCCAAGAGCAGCAGGAGCTCCATTCCTGCCCTTGGGATACCCTGTGCAGCTACGTGCTCTGCCCACTGTTGTGGAAGAGTTCCGTTTTTCCCGGGGGCTGAAGATGGCTGTGCAACCTGTTCCTATTCCGTTCACTTAGAATGCCTTCATGGATTTTTGCCCATTGCAGGAAGACTGCATTCCCAGCAGACAAGGCTGAAGGCTGCAGAACAAAACAACCCTCCAGCTGAGAGCATCCCAGGGCTGGGGAGAACATTCCAGCATTTCCCACTGTTCCCTCTCTTATTGCACTTATATTCTCATTGAGAGTCATCTCCTCCAAGCCAGCCAGGAAACACTCCTGTTAACAAAGCAGAAGGTAACAGGCTGCAGTAACCACCAGCATCCTCTTCCACATAATGCTCAATTTAATATGAGCATCTGGGGGGGTCCAGCATCATTGTCTGCTTGTATGCAACACCTGTGAAAGGTTTTAAGCAGCTTTGTAGACAACTCTTAGCAGGATATTCCTTTTCCAATTGCACGTAAATGACATCTGAAGACAACTTATGTATCTGGTCAGTCTTCAGTCTTCTAAGAATAAATCAACAAGGTGCAAGTTAGTTCCCAGTGACACATAATGTCACTGTGATGCAAATATCTTTTCAGGCAGTATGGTTTCCTTACTATCAAAAAATAGAAAGCTGTCCTCATGGAGAAGGATGGAAGTGATGCAACAGCAGTGAAGCAATCCTACTGCAACACAGGCAAGAAGCCGTCATACTGCAGCTTGTTACTGGGTGCTGGCTGCCACCTGCAGCTGCTAGAAAAGCTAACAGTGCACTGCTGAGAAGCTGCTCACTGGTGCGAACTTCTTCCCTTTACCTGTGGTACCCTGGCAGCACTGCTGGGGGGAGGTAAGCTATGAGGACAGCTGGCTGCCAATTAGTGCTATTCTTCACAATTATCAGCTCTACACCACTGTAAGTCATTAAACAATTTAAGAACATTAAACATTTTAAGAACTGTTGTCTCATCTTTGACTGTGGCATGAAAATACATTCAACAACTTAGGAAAATAAAACCCAGTAGCTCCACATAAAACATCCAGTGGGTCACTGCAGTTAGTTTCCTTCAGAGCTATCAGTGCGCTGGCCAGCAGCAACAAAGTGCCAAAATGATGATTTCATTCTGTTTCATTTATGCAAAAGCAAGGCAGCAAATTACCCCTGTCAAGAGAAAGCCGATGCACAGAGGGCATCGGGGCAGCGAGGGAGTCTGTGTTTTTACCTTTGTTCATCCAGGAATCACAGAGGGAGGTCTACAGAGCACATTGTGGTCTGTCAAAAACCCTCGCTTAGCATTTGAGTCACCACCACGATGTGACCTGAAACGCCCACAACTTTGTTGTTGCTGACTGAACTCCAGGAGAGGTGAAAAAGCTGTGTGCCACCACAAGGGAGGAGGGACGGAGGAGCTCGCAGGCTGCTTTCCAAACAGATTTCCCAGAAATGGAGCAATTAATGAGGTCTCCAGAAGTGCTTTTTGTACACTTCTATTTGTTATGTCATACTGTCAGCTGAAAGCTTAATGAATCATGAAATGCAGCATTTTTATGATTATTTCTTTGCATCTAATCCAGATATTTCAAAATACACGGCGTATTAACACCACTCATGCAGCATTTGGATTTAGCTTCCCCTTGACCAAGGTCACATACACAAACAGTTGTGAAGAAGAGAGCTAGGGGAGCTTGCTTTGTTTGGATGCTGTCTGGGAGTTGAGCTCGCTGCTAGCAGGCTGGGTGTGAACTGCAAGTTGTACTTGGATACAGAATACACGTAGCATAGCTCCTTGTTTAGAGTCTAGTGTGTCTGATGAAGGCTGAGAAGAGGCTTTCCCTGGGTAGGGCCACAAACTCTCCTGCAACTGGTTCTTGAGTTTCATGTATTTGTAGGAATATAATTTTTTTGGAGCTGCTGCTGCTCTCAAGCTCGGTTAGCATTGGCAGTGGGTTAACAATCTGCCACATGACCACAGGAGTGCACAGGCCCTGTTCTCTTAGAAAACCAGAACAAAAATTCCCAGATCAACAAAAGAAAACTCCAGGGAAAGAAAAGAGCAATTTATGCAGTGTATTGACAACAGCTATTACCCGCTGCCTAGAACTATCCACAGCAAGCAAATGCACGCACGCTAAGTTATCAAGGAAAATATTGTTCACAGATTAAAAACATCTTACTGACTCATTTACCACAACAGTTTCGCTTTCTCATACAACACTGTCAGTGGAATGAGCTTCCAAAGGACATGCTTTATCATCATCATATCAATAAGGTAATACAATGCATTAAGAGATGTTATCCAGTGGATGACATTTCTTACTCTAGAATCAGAAAGACATCAGTAGATGTTCATCTTAGTTCTCTCTCTTGCAAAAAAAACTGGAAATGAAGCCAGTAGAGATATTTCCATTGAGATAAATAATAGAATGGGTATTCAGTCTCTTTAGTGACTTGGGTTTGATTTTACACTATATTATTCATTAGAAACAGGACTGAAGCAGACTTTGCTAAAGCATGCTTGTGGTTCCGCAGAAGCTCTGATCTGAATATGCATGTCTGTAGGACACAGCCTCCGTTCAGTTCACACAGAGACGATTTCCTGATTCAACAAAGCTGTGGGCTGTGTGATGAGAATACAATCCCGGCACAAGAGCAAACTTACCTAATGGACCTGAACTAACAAGAGGCCTTTGGTAAAGAACTTCCACCCAGACAAAACAGCTAGAGCAAGTCTTAAACAGTAATGGCTCAGGTGAAGAGTGTCAGTACAGAAGATATCATTTTTGTGGGTTTTTTTAAACCAGAACTTCTTTCAGTTGCTTTTACGCAGGAATCAATTGGCTTACTACACAAAGCTGGAATTTTAGGCATAATGTAACATGACATGCATTATGCTGAACACAGTTGACAAAAAACAGTAACTGTCTGGACTCACAGGTGGTTTATGACTTTATGATGCTCTTACTGATGTGCTAGTTAGTAAAAGATCTCTATATGAATGTATTTCTTCAGATTTAAAAGTTTTCCTCTCCCTTTCAAAGGCTACTCATATTTCTCTCCTACCTTAAATTCAGCTTTTTCTTAGTCTTCATTTTTTGCTTTAGGGAAGAGTTCTGCTTTGGAAAGATTTTTTTCCTTTCAGTGTCCTTTCTTTTCCCTCCCCGTGAGCTGCTGGCAGTGTTTCAGAGTCATTATGAGTTAGTGCAATGAAGCCCAGGCAAGCCAGAGATGATGTTCTCTTTGGTAGCTTTGCTATACTAATGACGTAAGAATAGCAGCACTGATGCAAGCTGTATGCTGATGCGGCTTGCTTTTTTTACTAACTTGTTCATATTTCTAAGCAAATACATATTTTTATTGAAATCTCTAAACAGAAGCCATATCCACAGGATAACTTAATTTTGTTCTGGGAACATTTATACACAAATGAATACAAGACAGGGTTGTATGACACAAGTAAGGCATGTCTGTCCTAAATTAGGTCTGTAATGCTAGTTATGACATGACAACAGAACTTGTAGTTCCTTTCCAGCTTTATGTTCCCTCCTCATCCTTTCCACCTAGCTGTAGTTCTTGTGACCCAACTCACACCACCTTCTCCTCCCATCTTTCCCAGTGACCACTGAGTGGGATGTCCTTCACCCTGCACAGGCACCACAGCACTGTGTCTGAGCTCAGTGGGGTGCAGCACAGCTGGAGGGGCTCAGCCCAAGAAGTTGTGCTTCTGCAGATGCATAAAGGAAGCAGTGCACTGGTAAATACTTACACTGGTAGGCAGATCAGATTGGCTACTGGGAGAAGAGATTATGAAACAAGGGTAAACAATCTGCAGAGCCAGTCAAAGGAGCGAATTGCAGTATTCTTTTCTCTCCATTCCTTGCCTCTGAATTAGCTGCTAAGAGCTAATATTTATTTCTCTCAAAATTTGCAATAAGTGCAGGTTAAATTAGAGCCAAGAATTCAGTGTTTTCCCATTTATGGAGCATTTCACCTTACAAGCGATACAGACCTCCCCCAACTTAAGAGTTTTGTTTTCCCTGAGGTTGATGTCACAATTTCCCAACTACCACCCAGGTAAGTGGAAATAGCCAGCTGGGAAGTTTTTGCATTCAGAGCGGGGTTAGCAGAGCTCCAAGTTTTAGGAATGACATGAAGGGATGCTTGCTGTCAAGGTGGCAGCACTGTCACTACAATCCTGCTTTGTGTTTGCAGCAGGCAGGCTGTACCAGCTGCCATGGGTTTGTTTTTCTGATGGCCTCTCCCAGGGAAACTGAATCCTCAGCAAGGAGCAGTGACTGCTATAATTGCTGAAAGCAGAAACAAATGTGCATTCAGGAACTATCTAATAATAACCTTTACCCTCCTTGTCCCTCTCCTTTCTATTTTCTATGTTTTGAACTGTTACATCAGCTACATGGAAGCCAGAAAGTAATCAGACAAGGCTGAAACCTGAGCAGAACAGATGAAATTATTTCAGTCCCTTCCCACAGCAAGGAGCTCCATGAGTCAGTGGCATTTACATGATGGCTTATAAACAAACTTTCTCATTCAATGGAACACAGACATTTTTCAAGATACACACACTGGACTTGCAGAACTCTGTAAAAGCCAGGTATTAATGCAGACAAGAATCCTGCTTCTCTCACACAGGCTGCTTGTAACTTTCTTACTGCATTTGAATTATTCTTCTCTCATCTCCCAGTGGCAGTCTGCCAAATGCCTCTATCTCTTGAACTGCTCCTTTGTATGCTTGCTCCAGTGAAAGCATCAGCATGCATTAATATTTCTATTTTTGCACAGAGCAGCAGTTCACAATGTGACAAATATGATACACAAAAACAGAACTTAATCGACGCTGCTGATGATCGGAATCACATTTTTCCTAGTGGGAAATTAAAAGATTTTGACAAAATCTTAATAGACTAGAGATCTTTGTTTTGTGCAGATTTGGGGATTCAGATGAGCACTCACTGGAATTCACCCTTTTTACTAAATACAAGGTATTTAATCTCTCTACTCAGGATTCATCTTGATTTCTTGATAGAAAAGAATATACTTCAGAAAGGCTTGCCACATTTGCCACTCCCCAGCTCACTCCTTTATGGTTTTATCTCAAGTTCAAATACAAGTAGTTTACTATCATTGTTCCGCAATGAAACATCCAGATTTGGCATTTAGATCTCCTTTGAAAAGAGAGGATACAAGTTTATACACCTTTTAAAAATAGAAAAAGCTCTTTCATTTATCCATTAATTGGAACACTTTTTAGTGCAAATGGCTTGCTTCTAGCTAAACATCCCACTCTGGAAAGTTTTTCCCCCACACTCTTCTTGTTTCTATTTAACTGTAAGAAGTCAGGATTCAAATCCTTCATTTCCTAATGTTCTCTTTAATTATACAGCATCAGAGCTCACAGTATAACCTACATCAAGTATTCTTCTCAATTTTGCCTTCATGACAAGGCATTTCAAAGGGTGTGTGGAGGAGGTTTAGACTGCTTACTATAATGGGGCTAAGAGGATGAAAGGCAAAAGACAGGCACCATGCACAAAGATTTCTGCAAAAATCAGTTTTCTGATGTGTTTGAACAATGTGTCCTTGTTTTTCATTCTAAGTGACCACTTGTCGGGTGTATAACTATTTTGGGACAGCAAAACCTACAGTGTTTCAAACAATCAATTTATTTTAAATCATTGAGTTGCAGCAGGTGAGATGACCACTTTAATTCCTGCTGCTCTCCACAAAAAGCTGGGATTGTCAGGCAGGACTGACAAGTTCCAATTAATAGTGTGTCCAGCTCTGCTTGGGAAGGTCTGTGGAGAATGTTAGTAAGCCTTATCCAACCTGATGTCCAGGCACGGCCTCAGAAGTTATACATATACAGTTATATATGTAACATTAAAACAATTTAAAAATAAATACTGTATAAAGGTCTGTCCTTTTATGCCAGTGTCAGAGTTCACATCTGTCCTCTCTTGTCCTTTCAGAGGGAACTTCACAAAAGGCCACTTGTGGCTGATGGCTAGCATGAAGTAAGCACTCACACCATCTGCTGTCATTTCTAAAGCACGGTTCAAGGAAACGATTCTTACCTCAGCAAAAGCTATAACCACCATTTATTAAAAGGCAAAGGTAGCTTTTGGAGGTGCCCTGTGTCCAGAACATGTACCACTGCCATCTACAGGAACAACAAGGTGTGAGTCAGCTACTGAGCCCAGACTTTTCCCTGTACACGCACAGTCATAACATTGCTTCTGTCTAAGTCAGTAAGTCTGACTGTCACACCATTGCTTTTATAGTTTTAAGACTGCTATTTGTGGCCTTGATTTTGAGGTAGTGCTAGAAAATACAGGTACCAGTCTAGAGATCTTAGTCACTGTTACATTGATAGAGTCACTGTTACATTGATAGGTAGGGAATTAGGCAAGAGAGTCAGTTTTCACAAGGCCATTTACTTTCCAAGTATCTCAGGTAATTTTCTGCTGGGAAGGAGATACCCTCTCTTGAGCAGAGGTAACTGAAGCACTGGAGAGATGAAGTACTGGCACCACCACCTCACTCACCAGTATGACTGCTTTTCCTCACAACAGCTGGTCATGCAGGTAAGCTTTGTTGGTGGCCATTCTGTGACTTGAAGATCCTGCTGCCTATATTGGGAGTTAGGCCAATATAAAATGCTTTTCAAAAAAAAAAAAAAAATAAATGAAAAGCATCCAAAATGTATCTCAAATTTATGTAAATACTTAAAAAAAGGCTTCAAAATAAGGCCATTGTGGAGAATACCACATCACTGTTTAGTCCATGCAGTTTGAAGGATCACACAGAGTGCCTTGAAGCACACTTCAGCTATGATCTGTTTAGTTCTCTTGTTTTCAGCTTACTGAACACATCTCCCATCTTCATCAGCTCTGCCAGGGCTTTCTGCCAGTTTCAGTAGTATAGTTACCCTTCCTCAAATATGAAAACAGAAGAGAGAGAAACCACGTTCTCATCCCCTCATTTCTTGTAGAAGCCAGGAAGTGCTGAACTCACTGATCAGTATCGCTTAAGAAGATTTTCACCATTGCTGTGTTGAGTAGGAAACAAACTTTCAATCAGACTTGTAGTGGAAATAAAGCTGTAATCACTTTCTGGAGAGCACGGGCATTTAAGTCAGACTGCACTACTTCAAAAGAAGGTTCAAAAGAAGAGACTGAACGAGGCTCTTCTTTTGGCTCATCTGTCATTTATGCTGCCCTAATGCATGTGGTCTACAGAACTCCTTATGAGAGCATATCAGACTAAAGAGAAATTCTCAAAGCTCATTATGAGGCACTTGCAAATGAGTTGAAGTGTTAAGTTTTTGGATTTCTAGAGCTGCCAAATGCTGGCTCAAATCCCAACTCCAGCACACTGTATGCATAACTAGGACATACGCTGAGCAAATCAACAAGGGAAAGCTTTTCCTCCTTAGAGTTCAGGGCAACAAGAGAGCCCCTTTGGACTTAACAATTCATTAACTGCATCTGCAATAATTCTCAGACATCTTTTCTCCACTGCAGTAGCTTTTCTTTTCCTGTCCCTGAGAAAACCCTGTCAGTCACCCTCCACGATGTACAGTTTTAGTCTGATGCTCTGAGAATAAGAAACCTGAATCCAGCACCCCTAGGTCTCCACATGGATGTTCAGAAATGCTCATTTCAGGTGTTCAGAAATTTGGGAAGCTGCAAAGCATACTGCATGTATCTGATAAGGTTAATGTTTCATTGTCTTGTTTTTGCTAGTGATTTAAGGAGCCCCAAAAATAAAGAGCAGCACAATCCCAAGGAGTGTTTTTTGCACCACTGGCCAGCAGGAGCTGAGCAGGGGTATGTCAGCAGAAGCACGTTCTCTAGCCAGATCATGGTCTTAGCAAGTGCTAGAGTTGCACATCTCAGGGCCAGTGAAAACACAGTTTGTACATACCTTGAATTCTGAAGATTAAGAAAAAAATGGAGCCATAAGGAACTTGCTAGGTAACATTGATATTTCCTTCTTTTTTGACAGTTTAAGGGTGGGCGAGGAAGAAAGTAAAAGCGTTTTCATCTGGAAAAGCTTTTACAATGTGATGTCATCCAAACATAAAGGATTAAATTCCCTAATGTAGGCTGACATAAATCAATTGCCTTAAAGCACTAGATCTGGCCCAGAGCTGCTTC
This sequence comes from Perdix hodgsoniae, assembly GCA_035772895.1. NCBI lineage: Eukaryota > Metazoa > Chordata > Aves > Galliformes > Phasianidae > Perdix > Perdix hodgsoniae. The sequence continues at coordinate 15,541,929 of JAPSGF010000013.1, forward strand.
TGTCTTCTTTTGGTCATCAGATAATATATCACTAGTTACTTTTGGCATCACTAGGACTCCTTCACTTCATTCCCAGAAGACAGAACTGCTATGGAGTTACATGACTGAATAGGCATCCTCCATCTGATTTATGGATCTGATCACTGGACACTGTCTCTGTTTACCTTGTCAGATTGAGCAGCCATAAAACCTAATAGCAGAGTCCAATTTTAATAATGCAATTAAAATCAAGACAAATCTCGCACTTTCTAAATAGGAAAGATAATAGCTTCAGTATTTTTTCTTATGATATATCTCAACTATGTGTTTTTCTTAATTCTTATTATTCTTTGCTAAATAAGTCCATACTGCATGGAGTGTTAAGGGTGCTGGCAGAAACATTAAGGCTGTGTTTGATCACTGTGGTAGGAATATACTAGATAGCTCGGGGTTTGTGCATCTCACATCCCAGAAGAACTAGCAATTGACAGACCAAGGGTACAGAAATAATCACTTTAATAAAACTACGCAGTTGTTTTTTTAGAGACTATATGAGATAAAGTCATAGATTTTCAAGAAGAGGGGTAAGAAGTACAAGTACCAATAAGTATATCATCAAATGGGCTTAAGGGAGTGTAATATAATTTCTCCTATTCTGTGGAGAAGGTGGTTTAGATTCTTCCCTGTGATTTTTTCTGCTTTTTTTTAGTTGATGAGGTCCACTTAATTTCTTTAATCCACAAAAGAGGAACTACAGTCCTCAAAGGTAAATTGCAATCCATTTTGTGGCTGTTTTCTGGATTAGTAATTACATGTTGAAGGAAAACAAGCTTTCATGAATTATACATCATCATTGGTTTGATTTCAAAAGCTCTTGACACTGAAGGTATAAATAATCTAATTAGTCTTGTGTACAACAAGCCTTTCCTTTCTTCTAATAAGGATAGTGCATTTTAATTACGTTACCAAAGCTAGGCCACAAATTAAATAAATCCTGATGTGGTTGGTTGGCAACATTAATGTATGTCCGTTTAGTGTTAGCCTACTGATGGTTAAGTAGGGGAGGACTTGTTCTACAGGTCCTTTGGGATTTCTACTTTTTCTTCCACAGCCAGAGGCATGAGAAAGGTCGGCTGAGCAGGACAGTGTCCAGACCTCATGCCTTGCAAGATGTTATTACAGACTTGTCTTCAAAGGACCTTTTTTGTGTCACTCCTTAGTAGTAAAGAACTCAATGAACTCACATTTCAGGTGCCTTCAAGCTGAATGAGCAAAGGAGATGAGACCAAGGCTGAGGGAAGCAGCTCTGTTTTGAGTTTGATAAGAAAAACATGACGCAGAACAGCTGGCCAGGAAGACAGGAGATAGCACCTCAGTGTGCAACTGGATGTACTGTGGGCAGTAAGCTACGAGTTGATGACCCATCAGGCTTTAAGTTACCAGAACAGTGAAGTTAAGGGTTGCTTTCTGAGATACCCAGGATGCTTTGCAGCTGTTCTTCAGGGAACCTAGAATTCATCCACCCTAACACCAATGGTAAGCCTCTGCTAAAGGGGATTCCATGAAATATAAAGTGCATTGCAAGACTTTGAGAAGAATCTAAACAGGAAACCAACAAACAGCGCTTCTACTTCAGGGACTTACACAACAAAGTCCATTCAAGAAATTATCTTTCTGCTATACCTATATTTTTATAAGTGCTAATGTATTTTGATGTGATAATATAATCCATAGAATTCCTAACCAAAGTTCTCTAATTTTAACTCTCTTTCTGAATGGAAAAAGCTAAAAATTAAATATTTTAATAAATTCATTAAGTCAAATACTCCACATATACAATTAAGCATGGAAGGAAGCCTGTAGTTTTCTCATATTATCTTGTTTCACAGTCATTATCAGAATACAAGAAGAAAAATTATTGAATCATTCATTTTACAACTTTGGCAGCAATACAAAGCCTTTCTTTCAAATACAAGCCAGCTTTGATTAAAGCAAACAACAATTTCCACCACAAAAATGTATGTATACATGAACATTCACACTTCTGTTGTCCTAAAACCTCTTTGAGAAGAGTGCTTTACAGAGCACAGAGAGAGAGGGGGCTGAGACAATTACAGGGTCACAAGATACAAACTGGGGACTGAGGACGTGCCACTGCATGAAAACATCCGCTATTGGGCCCCAAGGGGGCATAATAGTGGACAAGTAGGAAAAAGACTGGAAAGTAAATATTTTGACATTTAGCTGCCATTTGTTTTGGAAGTTGCTAAGTTACAAGGAAATCATTATTATTGTTTTTTGTTTAACTGAGCAGACAAATAAAAATTTCACTTTGAGTCAACCCAACTTTTTTTCAGCTAATGATCCAAAAGCCCCAAATTATTTAGGCAGATCTAATTGCAACCTATTCCCTTGGCTTGCAGAGCTTGGAGGAAATTCTTGTTGGTGCTCAAAGGGGAATGGCTTCAAGGCTCAATTATAGGAGAAATAACACCAACTTACAGGAAAATCCTTAACATGCTGTTTAAGAATGTAAATTTCAATTATCCAAGGTGCAAAATGTATTTCAGCTGCATGGACCTTCACAAGTCCAAGCATTCTTTCATTGTTATTAACATCTGTTATGTTACCTGCCCCCAGCCCTACAAAATGGGAAGGAAGTTAAAAAAAAAGTAGCGGCAACAATCTATGGTGGAAAACTTATTTTACTAACTATGATATTGGAATGCAAAATAGCACAATATAATACAATCTAATTGAAATTGAGACTAATAAATAAGATAGGGGAGAGAGAGAGAGTTCCTGAGACCGAGTCAAACCTGAAAAGCTTGGGATGGCTAGGAAATGCACCCTCTAGGACCCACTGCCAGGCAGTAAGAGAGCCCCCCCCCCCCCCCCCGAAGGGTCAGATCCCATGACTTCCCTCACGTACAGGAATAGGTACATGGAATTGGAGCATTAACACTTCAGTTCCAGTACACGACATGATGTGTTGATGTGGAATACTGAAAACCAAAAAACGTAAAACCGCGACAATAACTGAAAAAAGAAAAAAAGAATAAATATGTTTGGGTAATTGTTCATCAACAACAGGAGAGCTTCCCAAGTAGAGCTGACACTTCTCAAAGATGTAATTTCTTTGTAATTGGACAAAATGGGGATATCTTTTCTCCACAACTCAAGTCTTACTGGCATAAATAAAACCCATAAAGAAGTTTTATGAAATCCTATTTCATTAGAAGACCATCCCCTCAGAACTGGCATGCTAATTTAATATTTCCTAAAGTTACTGTTCTGTCTGAATTTTCACCTTCTCAACTTAATGGTGTCTGCTTGTAAAAGCCATACATTTGTGCAAGTGTGAAGACAAGAATTTTATCAGAATGCAGTTTTGGAATAGGAAAAGCTGCCTGACACTGAAAACAAAGTTGGAGACTCAGAATTTCAGTCATTGAGAATAAGTGGTGGTGTTACTGTCACACATTACTGAGGATTTTAAAAGTAAATTGAGGTGGGATTAGTGGGAATTACTGACTTTCAAAAACAATGAAGATACTTTTTTGACAGTTGATTCAGATGTTTTTTACCACCTCAACTTGCAGGGCTAGCAAGGTTCTGAGGAAAACTCAATTATTTGACATAGATGGGACAACAGTTCAACTGGTAATTTTATTGCTGCTTCTGTATCTTTCAAGTATTCTTGCTTTAATGTTCTTTGTGCAAGCAGTAAACAGAGGTATTGATTAGCACTGAAGAATATCATACATTTGGCTATTGGTTCAACAGCATCTAAGTGCAGTGTCTACATGAGAATTTTCAGACAAAGAAACCAAAGCCTTTCAATGGCCACCTCTTCTGTTTCTACTTGTACCACTCATAAAATATTTACCTGTGCTTCAAGTACTGGACTGCATGGAAGAAATTTGGTTTTGAAAAAGTGGGGAAAAACGCTTGCAAACCTCAGAGAAAACCAAAGCAACCACTGCTGAAATTTACTGCTTATACCTTCTCCCCATCACTTAGAACACACTTGTGGCCCATGGGCCTCTTTCTGTATTCTCAGCTGGTGCTGAGATGAGAGCAGATGGAGAGAGCAAGGTCAATTAGGCTGCCCTGAGTTGAACTCAATCTTTATGGATCCCTACAAACTTGGGATGTTCTGTGGTTCAATGAATCGAGTTACCCCAAATTATTGCTCTTTTCTCTCCCATCTCAAACATGATAAAAATGCATGACATGACAATACAAGTTGTATTTTATATTGGACACTACCAACATGAATTTCCAGCTGCTACAAACAAGCAGCACTTAAGATCATCTTTCAGTAGGAAACTACTTGTCATTTCAGGTTCAGAATTTGCTTTCTACCCAGATTCTGAAATACTTATTTAAAGTTGCTGTTTCAGTGTATATTAGTGGTATTAAATATAGGTACTAGGATAGCTGTAAAAAAACCAAGAGCAATACATATGTGAACATAAGTAGTAGTGAGCTTAAGAACTGAAGAGACCGCTCACAAAAGCCCAATTTTCACCTTTCTTTCAGTTTCAGGGAGGCATCAGCACAAGCCTGCAGTACCATAATAGACTCCAAAATGAGTTTACAGCCACATTATTCTTAGAGAATCAGTGCTGGGAGTTTGGTGGAGTTTCCCATTCCAGCCAGAGCTGTTTGTTCTATGGGAAGGGGCTGTAATGAGCTGTTGTGCCCCACTTCGGTTGTCCCACCTGCACCTCCACAGCTGCCTACTGCTACACAGCCCCTGACTTGTTTATAAGCTTGAGATCTACCTTGTTACTTTGAACAGCTCAACAAGAAGTTCACACATCTATCACAGCAGAGCATGAAAAAGTCTAGTAGCACAGAAACAAAATGGGACAGAAGCACATACAAGGATACCACTGGGGGGGACACTAAACATTTTGGAAGGGCAGCACAAGGGATTCACCCAGCTGTGATCTGAGCGTTATTCCTTGGTGATAGCAAGCATGGTCATCAGGTGTAGCAGGTTCAAGTGAGAGCAAATTCAACAGCCTGGGACTTGTCATAGAGATGTTAATATGGAGCACAGCAGTGCAATGACCGACAGCAGAGGGAAAAGCATTTACAGGGAAGCATCAGATACAGCCAAATGAGATTTATTTAGTCTGGAAAAGTTCGCATTTGAGGTGGTTTCTTAGTTTATGTTCCCTCTTCTCCACCAATGCATGTGACAAAGATTGAGACAGACAGGTGAGTGCAGTTGTAGCAGAAAAAGATGTATTCTACTTTCAGGACTAAGTCAAAAGTTTTAAGTGTCTCCATATTCTTTTAAATTTCCCAATATACTCAGTTCTTGCTCACCCATCTCTGTGAATTTGTAAAGCAAATGTTCCACTTGCGATGCTGATAGCTCATTATCTTTTTGTTCAGGGTTGTAACAGGGGCAGGACTCAAGACAAAATAGAGACTCCTTTCAGATTCAGTGCTGAGTCTGTGTAATGCCCTCAGTTGGGATCAACTATGTTCCCTCCCTAGGAAGGGATCACTGCAGCAGATAAGCAAGAATGGCTCAGCAGATGAAACTACTTCCTGCACTTGTGTACTTGCTAGGATCTCCTATCAACTTATAAAGAACAGATGCCAAGGATCATATGTAAGTGACATTAAAATGCTTCACATTTTCATCTTACATCTACAGAGCTAATTTTAGTTGACAGAAGTACTTCCAATGGTTGATATTTTAGTATTTTATGTTTATTGCAGTACTTTCCCTTGGTAGAGAGGCAACTGTTGTTTGCACAGAAAGACAAAGCTATTAGAAGCTATTTATCCTCGTGAACATTAATCTAGGTATTCATATGGCCTCTGGCTACATGAACATGCTCTTCTAAAACATGATTTAGGATTTAATCTGCAAACATATTTAACAAGTGCCAGCCAAGAGCTCCCTGAGTAAGCCTCCACACATGACAAATCAAATATGCAATTCAGAAATAGAAACTCAGAATAAGGTTAATAGAGTTTTATGGAAAAAAAAGGTATTTTGTTATATAAAGCTCTGAAGACTGGAGGAACAGAGGAAGCTTCTTGATATATGGACATAAAGTTTATATCCCGGAATAATCCAGAGAATCAAGAACTCACTTGGCATACCACATAGCATAAGATGTTTACCATATCCCACTTGTACAAGAGCTATGAATTTGTTTCTTTTAGACAGGAAAAAAAAAAGTCAGTTATCAGCAGATATTTGCCACTGTTTTTGTATTTAAGCAAAAAATGAAGAACAGTTGTCCATGAAGAGACATTTTTTCTTTTCCCCCCATGGGAAGTCAGATCAAGGCACACAGGAGGCTCTCTGACAGACATCCTAAAAGAGGTAGGTTAGATTAGGTTGTGATGTGGATTTAAGCTCCTGAAGTAAATGGAGGTGGAAAGATAGTAATGTTAAGGCTCTGAGATTTAGCAATGATCAAAGAAGGATGAAGAGCTGGCTGGGTACTATATGAAATGCACTGTAGGCAAAGGGGAAGACAGAAAGTGAACAAAAGGAAACTGCCACCTGTGCAATAGCAAACTCAAAGTTGTGAATAATGGAGACAAAGAGAATAAGCTCACATTGGGGAAACTTAGAGTTATTGGAAATTTAAAAACTAGAGTCTTCAGGGAAGGCTGAGCCTCGGGATTATTTTAAAATGAGAGTAGAAAATGAAAAATATTTGGAATAGAAGGGAAATTCCAGCACCTTCTCTCTAATGTGAAAGAAATAAACAAGCAAAGGAAATAGTAGAAAAAGCCAAGAAGTAAGACTTACTTGTTTATATGAATGATAAAATTGTCTTAAAATAAAAAGATGATCAAAACATGATAAGAGCAGCCTACAGCTGTATTTCTGTGAGAGTCCTATGACCTGATAGGACTCCATTACAGATTAAAAGCAACTGCCAAGTATCTGTCTACATTGAATTAGGTATTTTGGTACCTTCATATCATTACCATAAAATGGACTTTCTGCCTGACCTGAAAACAAACAGTACTGGCTTTTACTGCAGTTGGCAATACCGGGATTGAACCTGAAGCACCTTGTAAAGGTCAGCAGCAAGAAATTTTATCCTGCCTTACTCAGTGTCCAACAGCTGGGGACAAGAGCTACAAGTTGTTTTCATTATCACTGTCAGAATTTTAATACCATACCTTATTCACATGATAATAGCAGGGGAGCTTTATTACAAAGCTACCAACAATTACTGCTGCAGTCAGAGATGGGTGATAATCCCCCTATTGTTTCACAGTTGAAGCCTGATGATGGCTGCTATACATTTAGCAACAATAAAGCTTCACTGAATTCCTTGGAAGAGTCCAGTACAAATGTGTAACCTTGCTTTGTTATGAGACATCTGGTACTGTCTGATACAAGAAATTCTAGAATAAGTGTTTTGAAATAAGTTAACAATCCCTTCCACACCACAAATCACAGTAATCTCTAAGCTCTAAAAGCTCACATCTAGAAAAATGATGAAAAAAACTCAGGGAGTTCTGTTCCAAGACAGACACCAGCATGGAAAGCAGTTGCTTATGGTTTCATCAAATTAATTTTAATAGTTTCTTTTAAAAATTTGCCATTTCCCCACTAACGTTTTGTGAGATGGCCTACACAAGTTCAAGCATTTATCATTTCTCTCCCATCCACGCAGTACCGCTGGCTGCATTTCCTCTACCCATTACATTTGGTTTTCTCTAGGTTGCCGAAACCCTGTAAAATCATGAAATCAAAGAACAGAAGGAAGAAGTTGATCAACTGCTTCAGGTCAATTATGAAGTCTAAGGTAAGCATTTTCCAATTTTTCTATCTTTTTGTAGCCAGTTGTTCACTGTTTGAAATGACGCATCCTTGATAAATAAGATGATGAACCACCAGGTCTTGAAACAAACTTGGGGGGAGCCTGAATTCCCCCCTACCTTGCATCACGAGTAGCAAGTTCACTTCCCTGACACCTCATGTGCCCATTCTTCTCACCCCTGTTTTAGACACTTGTTCACAATAGTTTTCCCAGGTGCTGTTTTTTTACTTCTGACTTCCCTAATTTTGCCACACTAAAAAAAAAAAATAAAATTAAAAATAAAAATGCATGAAGGAGTGCTTTCTTTCAACAACAAGCATACTGCTCACCCTAATGTAATGCTTGGAGCTGTGCCTGATAAAGCTGATTGGAGCTGATCCAAGCATCAGCTTGAAGTTGATGTCCTTGATAAAGATATTCTCCACATCCATCCAAGATCAAGACACCCCTGAAGAACCTCATTTATCTTCTGAGAATTTCAGACTGGATCAACTGTTATGTTCTCTTTTTACTGAATATCTATGTGGACTGAAGCAGACTGCTTAATGCGCTGATAACCAAAGCACACTGATCCATTGAAATCTCTTCAATTCTATTCTGTCTAGGTTCCTACACCCAGCTTGTCAGCTGAGTGCCTTCCAGTCCAGCATCAAAAAGCACATTTAACACTCACGTATGCTGTGTTCTCATCTCCTTGTTCAGGAGAATGCTTTGTTTTGGTAGGTTTTTCCCTCTAAGAACACATATACTCCTATGCTCATGTTTAAGCACAAAGACACATTCTTGGAATTCATTTTGTCAAAAGTTACATTCTTCTCTAGTTTGTGGAAGAATTGTTTCAACATCTTGGAGATAGTCCCAGGAAAGATTAACCTCCTTCACAAATCTGCATGTTGAAGTGCACCTACTGACCATGAGAGACTTGAGCAACAACTCCACAAGATTGAGATAGTTTAACTGTAAGAAACAGACAAAAATCCCAATTCTGTGCTGGCTACAGACAGCTGCTCTATGACAAAGCTAGAGCAGTGCTGGTATCTCCAGCACCATAGGACAGAGCGTGGGTGCACACAACTGGGTGAGCACTACAGCAGAAGCACATCCGTACAAGGCAGTGTCCAAACTGACCAGAGTGCTGCCTGCAGCCCTGCTAAAAGCCCAGTACCTTTTGGAGCTCGAGAACAAGTGAGGAGCGGCTGTACTGAGCAGAGCTGCTCCTTGTAAAGTGCAGGGCATTGCCAGCTGCACATGAGGTGTTGGACTGCACACTGTTAGAAAAAGCAGCCAGACTCCTTGAGAACAAAACACGGTTTCAATATCTGCTCTTATTAGAAGTGATAACACATCCCCTAATGCCTGAAACAAATAGGAAACCACTGGGGGTTTTGTGCCCGTAAGTAATGAGATGCTGCAGAAGCATTAGCAATGTTAACTGTGGGTGAAGCGAGATGATCACTCCTATCCTTGCAGAGGCCTCACTTGCTATGCAGCATTTCCGGCTTTGTTCACAATCACTGAATCACAGAATAGCCAGGGTTGGAAGGGACCTCAAGGATCATGAATCTCCAACCCCCCCCGCCTCATGCAGAGCCACCAATCTCCCCACTTAATGCTAGACCAGGCTGCCCAGGGCCACATTCAGTCTGGTCTTGAACACCTCCAGGAATGGGGCAGCCACAACCTCTCTGGGCAGCCTGTTCCAGAACCTCACCACTCTCCCTGTAAAGAATTTCCTCCGACATCCAAACTAAATCTCCCCTCCCTCAACTTAAAACCATTTCCCCTCATCCTGCAGTTATCTACCCTTTCAAAGAGTTGATTCCCCTTCCCTCTGTAGGCTCCCTTTAGGTATTGAAATGCTGCAATGAGGTCACCCCGCAGCCTTCTTTTCTCCAGGCTGAACAAGCCCAGCTCCCTCAGCCTGTCTTCACAGGGGAGGTGCTCCAGTCCCTGATCATCTTCGTGACCCTCCTCTGTACCTTCTCCAGCAGCTCCCTGTCTTTTTTTGTACTGGGGGCTCCACACTCAGTCACAGTACTCCAGATGGGGCCTCACAAGAGCAGAGTAGAGGGGAATAATCACCTCCCTAATCAATCACCTCAGCCTCACAATAAAGCTATTGCTTTAACAAGTTGCAAGGCTGAACTGCTCATCCTCGAGGCTGCTAACCAAGCAAGTATTCCACCATAGCATAACAGAGCCTTGGTAGAACCTGAGCAGTTCTCCAGCAGCTGTTCTAGGAGCTCCTTTCCCACTTCCCTGCTGGCAGAGACATGGGGTCCTCAGTCCAGAAGGAACAGGGCTTGAATTTGTGCTTGAGTGTGCCAACACCAGCAGGTCCAACCTGCTGCCTGCTGCTGAGAGACCTGAGTATTTTGAGCACTACTGCTAGAAATTCCCTCAACTCCTCAGCATCTTCTCCACTCACTGAGCTAATAATACAGATCTCACTTGCCAAGCATTTTCAAGTTGAACTGCCCTTCAAAGCCATTGGTGCAATTCTTTCACTTCAAATAGCAGCACCACTGGGTACCAGCTTAGCTCTTCAGAGATACACTTTAAGACATTTTCCTGCAGATGACTGGATCCAAACAGCTATCTGCAGTGGCAGATAATTAAACTGCTAGGCAATACTGCTTGGGTTCAAGCATGAGCCTGCAGATTCCCTGGCCCACAGCCAAAGCTGGGTGAGCCCTATCAAAAAGGAAAGCTAAACTTTCCTTGAAGCTGAGGATGGATCTGTGAAGTTCTTGAAGAATCCAGGTCCTGCAGGTTGGAAAGGCAACCACCAAGCATAAGATTTTTTAGATACTATTCACGGTGAACTCCAACTGGATTAGTCAGTACATCTGTTACTTATTACATGCAGTTCTTCCCCATAACTCCTCTGTGTGAGATGTAGCCCTTCCCATTATGGAAGCACAAAACCAGCCTATTTCAAAAACATCCAGTTTGGTCCTTTAATCATTCTTCTCCATCAACTCTATATCTAAAAACAGATGAGTGGGAAGGCATTTGGTCCATTTGTCCTTGCTACAAGTCTTTAGCCTTCTTGTTCATACATCTGTGGCAGCTCCAGATTGGTACCCACTACCAGATATGGCCTCTGGATAAACAGAGAAATGGGAGTAGCACTAAAACTTTCTTGGAGAGATGCCTTCCTCAGGGCAATGCTTGCAAAAGCACATGTAGTATTCTGCCTTATCTTTTGCCTTTTTACTTCAAGTCACACAAACCTCATGCTTGCAAGACAATAACAGAAATGCAGGCAAAGGCAACCTGCATTACTGAGGTGATTCAACCATACCACACTTGCTAAGGTGCCCCAGAGCTGTGCTCTTCACTTGCCAGCGTCCAGGGTACATAGTTATATATGAAGATATTCAGGGCAAATATGAAGCCTAGATTCTCCCACCCTAGGGTATGTGCAAACCTGCCAAGGTCATGTTGAGATTGCTTTATCCTATTAAAGCATAAGCTGGGAGTATATTATATCAATTAAAAGAAAATAACTCTTTGCTCCCAAGATATAAACCCAATGGCAGCAGCTGAGGTGGGAGAGCCCACCATCACTGATCTCAGCACTCGCTGCTTGCCTTCCTCGTAACACTAGATCAAGAAATCCTACACCTGCTTCTGAGTGCCCCGCTTTTGCTTCCAAGTGAAGACACAGAGCTAGAATCTCTCTCTAGCAAGAGGACTAGGGCTAGAGAACATGCCTTCCCAAAGTGGGGTTGCAAACAGAGTGCCCAGGCTGTTCTTCAGCTGCTGCTTTGCTGTCCCCACACATGCCTTCACTATTCAAGAACAAAAAATATAGAAATAAGCATGTCACCCTTTATCCCCTCAAGCAAGATCTTCCTAGATCTCACTGTTGCTGCCAACTTGGCATGCACACATGGAAGTTTAAGTGAATAAACTCTGTCAGGACAAACAATTGATTAATAAAATTTGGGGAAAAAAAAGAATATCTAGAAAGATGGGCTGTCCAAGCCTACCCAGATGTGCTTGTGGAAGATACAGAAATTCCACAGCCTGTGCAGAGAGACCTCCTATATCATCTGGCTTCAACATGGGATTCATGATTTCTAACACTTATATTTATTAACATTTAGGACAGTCAACACGTTAAACCAAGTATCTGAAACATGCAGTTTTCCCCATCCCAAATTGCTTTCTTTGAAGGTACGCGTGCTGCACTGCAGAGCAGACTTTATTAGGTACCTTCTCACTAAGGAAATGATGAAATCAGCACAGTTACTCTTATTCATCCTCCCTATAATGAGCTGCAGCGATTGCTCCCACTCCAGCAGACACAGCCATGTATCCAGGAAACCACTGCTGGCATACTGCCTGCCCAGGGACACAGCTGCTGGAGCTTCACGAGGAGCAGGCAGGACCTACCCTGCTGAGTTCCTACCACACTTGGAACTGCAGAACACAACAAGCTCTTCTTCCTTCTTCCCCTCATAAGCACGGCAAAGGTTCCCAGTCACCAGGCTGCATTGTGAACAAAGGGCTATATAAAGCAGAATAGTGAAAAAGCAAAAAAATAATAATGATATAGAAAACAGCAGGAGGACAATCCCAACAAGTGAAAGAGGCATGTGCATGTAAGCAAAGCCACACTTTTTCCTTCATGTACTGCCTATTTTGTTTCTCAGCATCCCCACGCACTAGAGCATTCCTTCCCTGTCTGCCCACCAGCAATAACAATGCAGCCTCCCATTTAGAGGCTACCAGTTCAGCCTTCTTCCCACCCCTCGGCCAACCGAGCTGTCATTTCTTCCCCTCAATGCCCACCTCAGGTAATCCCTTTGGATCTTCATGAAAAGCACCAATGTGCTGCTGAAGCAATCACATCAGACCTTATACCAGCTGCATTCACTAACAGTTGACAGAAACAAAGCAATCCCTCATCCCCTGTAGCAAAGATATATATATATATATATATATATATATGTTTGAAGTAATCCCTGAAACAAAACAGGAATATAATTTTTTGCTTCAAATATTACCATTACACAACATTTCTTCCACATAGTCTATTGTGAGTGTTTCTCCAGTGCCTGTGCATTCAGTTATTTCATAAGAAGGTGCTTTATGTGCTGAGGCAACACTCATACAATCCCACATACCCTCACTGTTGCTATGGAAATCACTCCTCTTTAAGCCAATGTGCAAATGCAGGTCTTACTGCTGAACACAGAGGCTAAAGGTGTGCATGAGTCAAGTGATTTGTTGTGTGTTACTCCTCTGCAGCATCTCTGTGCTGCAGACAGATGCTTGCATCAGGAGCAAGGCATACAGGAGGTTGTTAGTAGAATATAGACAAAGCCAGAAAGCCACAGGAAGACTGGCTGAAAACTTCAGTCCAGCATGATTTCATTGCCCAGCTCCCCTGCTGCAGGTGACACGAAGGACAGAATCCAGACACAGGACATATCAAGCTTAGAAATGCTGTGGGATGTACATTTGAGAGGAAGGAGAAAGTTGCAATGTACTACGCCAGATTTAATGCAGACAGTATCCTGCCCTGTCTGTAGACCTTTTTCCACTTAAACTTCAATAGTAAAATTAAACTTCTGATCTGGACTAGCTACAGTGGCAGAAGAAGTGTCAGAAGAGCATTCTGAATCCAGTAGAGGATGATATTCAGAAAACACCTGAAGAAGACAGGCTTCTTCATACCTGCCACACCTGGAAGTAATTTCAAGTACACATACTTCATATTCCTCAAGACCTAAGGCTAAATACCAAAGTGAATACCAGAACATATCCAACCAAAATACAGCTTAACATCAGTAGTCGCCTTTCAGTAACAGCCTCTGCCAGTCCATAATGTAACAGAGGAACTTACTGCCTCCAGCACTCAGTAATGAAGTAACCACCATTCTGCTCAGACACCAGCAGAAATAGAGAGGCAGAGAACAGCCTACACCAGCCAGCTGCAGAGCTCCTCTGCACCCCACTCAAGCACCTGGATGTTTGTGATCATCACATCTTCCACAGCTGGCATCACACTCAACACCTACCTTTTACAGAAGGCTACAGCAGAGAAAGGCAGATCCATCAAAAAGCGCACGTAGGGTTCTTTTCTTCCATCCCGCTTAAAGGACTGCTCCTGCAGAAGATTGGCAAGTGATCTGTCACAGAAATTAAAGCCATATCCCACCCCTTTTATCACTCCTGCTATTATAGCCGTGTCACACCCATCCTCTCTTCTTATTTAACCTCAAAGACTTTAGGGAAAAGCACAGCAAGTGGTTTAAATTTAAAGAAGTTTTTCTGTAACTATTCTGTCCGTTACACTGGGGAAAGGCATTAAGTTGAAGAACAAAATACAAACACACAGCATCACAGCTCACGCAGGAAATAACCTCAAAGTACATCTCCTTTGAGGCACCATTATACATGACCATTAGACACAAAACAAAGTAAACAAGCTACAGCATGTTACTGTAAACAACCCACAAAGTCCTCCCTCAACCAGAGCTCAAAACAAAGACAGTACTTACTTCAGCTCAGACATAAGAAGATTACTACTGTAACTATGAGCACCCAGAGCTACTTCCCCTCTGCCCAATTGCTCCATACAACCCCTCTGGCCCCTGCCTTCCTCTTTTTCACTGCCTGTCAAGAGAGCAGCAGGTAGGCATCCTAAGCAGGAACACCTGTGAGTTCAGCACAGCCTGCTAGCAGTGTGCGGGGAGGCCAGGGATTTAAAACAAAAGGACACAGTTAGTGGTGTCTTGTAAAGTTTGTTATGAGTCTAAATATCTGTGATGAACATCTTTATGCTGTATTTGGATGGTCAATAGCATCTCAGTATTCTAATAAACCGTTACACTGTTCTGTGAAAATAATCCACAAGTAGAGGTGTTTCCAAATGCTTTAAGAAACTATGGTATGAATGTTAACAGATTACATAAAATCATGCTGTCATACAGGAGAACATTGTGATTTGTAAATTACCCACAGGCTGCAGCCCTGCAGATGTATGTCTTTTGTGTTGTGGTATGAACATATTTACTATTCCCCAAATGGCTCCAAACATTTACGTGAGAGATGGAGAATATAAATGACATAAGGTAAGAAAGAATTTAGTTAGAAGGGTGTAGTATGCTAGAATATGGTATCATGGATGAGAGGATATGGATTAGAAGCTCACTTTCACTGTTAGAAAGGCCATAAGAGAAACATAGAATAGTAGAGGAATAGCTAAGAGTAATGTATGGTTTCCATAACCACCATTTCTTTTATTTTTAGTATAGCACTATTCATACTGAATCATGTTGAGAGCGTCACTTTCTGATATGTAACTGTGAATGAATATCATTCCCACCTAACATGATCTGTTCAGAACATTCATAAATGCAGATTCAGCACCATCATCAATGAGGAAGGATCCTTCCCATGTGCATGAAAGCCATATCTCAGATCCTCTACATGTCTCACTTAAACTCCATTTCAGGAGGCAGCCATTCTATCATCAGATAAGATCTGATAACAGACCTTGCTGTGCCTTTTCACACCAATCCTACAGCACAAACTTGCTCTGGTCCATCTGGTCATCAACACATAGACCACAGTCAGTGTAGAGTTCTATGGAACAACAACACATCATGAGATATAGATATACTAGAGGTATTTTCATCTGATGAGGCTGCTACTCAAATTAAGGACGAGTGCTGCTCAGCTTCCCCCACCACTCTCCTTAGCTGCTGGGTTTATTTTGTGGGAGTGTTTGTCCTGTAAACAAGAAGAAAATCTTGTGGGATTTCTCTTCATTTTAAAAATTATCCCAGAAACTTTTAAAGTTAGATGCTGTGTAATGCATTGTGCCCATCCATTCAGAGGAGTAGAGTTGGGCTCCAGTGTTTTTTACGCCACAAAACAGAGAAACAAAGTGATGCTTCCTTCTCATCTGAAGGAGCCTTTGGCTCTGAGTTCAAAAGTGACCATCAAACCTAGATTTGGAACTAGAGAAAGACGAAAGACAGACAATCAGATTTGGTTACTGTGTGTGCCAGACTACTGCTTCAGGAGGAAACCTCCCAGTTAGTTGGCTGATAAGCACCAAGAAATCACAGCCAAGTTGTCACTGTGCATGCAGCAACACGGTTCCAAATGTTTTATTAAGTCCAGGACATCCAGGATGTGCCTGAACATGACACATGATCAAAACAACTGTGCCACCATCCACTTGTGCTTGGAGTGAAGTGTCCCAAGGGCTCTGGATCCCATGCGGTACAGAGATCAGCACACATGAATGTACCAGCGTGGAAGGCATCGCTTTGTAACCAGCCTGCACTCTGACCCCTGTACACTCTGGTGGTTTTTTGGGTGGTTTGCAGTTCTGTCTGCAAATGACTGTGATGCAGTGAGGCAACAGTGGCAGATATCTGGCTCTGGAAGCTATCCATAATCTATAAGGTCTAGTAGTACCTAAAACATTAGAATCCACCCCTGGGTAAAAGGAGGCATCAGCAGGGGCTTGGCCTTCCTGCTTGGTAACAGCAGATCCGGACCCAGGAGCCCGGATGACTCCAGGGTGACAGCTCAGTATCCCAGCCACAGAGGAGAATACATAGTTGTCCCTATGCGACACGAAAGATGACACTGCTCACAGCACACAATTTTAGCAATCAGACATTTGTTATGAATACGTAGCAGCTGCAGTTGCAAATAGTTTGTGGTGTGAAGGGTTTGCATTCCCTGTATGTACAGAGAGAAGAGAGAGCTAGCAGTTGCTGAGGTTAGTCCTCGGTGCAAACTCTGCAAGCTTCTGACCCCATGTATTTTGCCTGGTCCTAGTGGCCCTATGGGAGTACAGCTGTGGAGGTTGTATTGCCTTGCTCTGGTGGGGATGGGTGTTCCCAGCTCCATGTTCAGCCCCTCACAGTAGCTAAGTTTGTCCATTTCTGACTGGTACTTTTCACAGTTACTCGATTCCTCTTTCTCCCTTGGGACTATTATGTCTAACAAAAACCTTGTGTCCTTTTGAAGATACTGTTAGCAGCTATTCCCTTTCATCCCTCATGCTCAAGCCATCCCAATGTGGGAGGATGCTAAGATTGACAAGATCATTACAGTCATTCAGCCTCACAATAATCTAGAAGCTAGCTGTCCTTGCAGCTAGGAAGAGGTGATCGAGGAAGCTCATCCATG
This sequence comes from Perdix hodgsoniae, assembly GCA_035772895.1. Lineage (NCBI taxonomy): Eukaryota > Metazoa > Chordata > Aves > Galliformes > Phasianidae > Perdix > Perdix hodgsoniae. The sequence continues at coordinate 15,558,902 of JAPSGF010000013.1, forward strand.
CACAGAACAAGCAGCACTTGGTGAATTTTTCAGAACAGATGCTCTTCCCTAAGCAGAACTGATATTAGTATCTTGTTCCTGTCAGCAAAATCTTCTGGCTGAGTTTTTGTATTCCGTTGGCTTTGGACAAATACTGGCTTACTTTTGATGCAGAGGCAGGCTGTGAACTTCAAAATGGTGGTGCCTGTGGTCATTAATGCACCTAGCAATGCCTTCTATAGATGTTCTCCCTTGTATGATATCTCTTCATGAGCCACCTCACTGGTTGGCAGCTCACAGTTGCCAGGACATAAGTTAGATAAATTTTCTGTGTGCTGGTCAAAGAGAGGGTAAAATGGTTGTTTGTCATCCTAAGTGAACTGGGGCAAACTGTGTCAAATCCAGTAAAGATACAGCACAACCTTCTGGGAAGGTGGCTCCTATTCTGTGGCTATTGGGCTATCGAAAACCAGAGGAGACTAACGGATGATTTGGAGATTTGTTTTTAAATGATGATGCTCGTATGTAGTAACAAAATAGCTCAGGGTTTTTTTCTGTTAGCACCATGTCTGTTTTGGATATACTAGCTCAGCCAGCTGGTTTTTAGCCAGTTCGAGGCAAGAGCTGATTATGGGGGAGGCTTCACACTCACTTATGGCATCTCAAGGGGTTGACAACTCTTTAAGCTATAGCCTTCAACTCATGAAAGTTATGTACTGGATAGCTTACTACCTGAAAAGAGAAAAACAGAGAATAACCTGAGGTACAGATAATCCACAGGTAAAACTATAAGTTCATTATTTAAAAAATTGACGTATATGCTTGAATGGAATGCTGGAAGAACAAGAATATAAATAAAATATAAAATCCTAGGTTTGAACATTTTGATTTAACAAACTCTTTTTGACTATTCTGACAGGTACAGAATTATAGACCCTACTAGCAGCAATTGGTCATTCAGAACTGATTGCATACTAATATTTGTTTTTTGTCTGGGATAGCATTTCTGTCTGTGGCTAATAGTTCATTAGTCTCCTTATGCTTCAACAATCCATACTCCACTAATTCACTTACATGTATCAACTCTCTATATAGGCTGAATTTATGCAATTTATGCTTTATGTCAAGATGAAATTGGCATGTCCTTACACAGTGATTAGTGCTTTGTATTTCAAAGCCTGTCAGTAAGCAGTGGATACCATCAGCTCATAAAGAAACCAGTCAGGCTGCTATTTGCTCCTGCACAAGGATGCACCTTGTGGTCTGTGACAGAAAATTCCTGATAAATGCTGAAACTAAACAATTCCTGTGTTCAGAGTGGGCTTTCCATTATCTCTCAGGTACCTCTCAAAATAGATTTTATTCCTCAGCAGTTTGGGGAAGAACATGAGTCCAGATTTGAGTTCAGCCTGTAAGTAAACATAAGATCATTTAATGTTGAACAGTGTTTTTTTTCTCAGATCAAAAGTCAGTGGAGCATAGCACTTGCATTAGTCCCCAGTTTTATGTCAAGAAATCCTGTGACTACTGAAGTAGCCACTTCAAAGAAAATGTGTGCCTAAGAGAAAGTATTCATTAAGATCTTCACTGTTGCCGCCGCCTTCTTTTTCCAATAAAAGATTATTTCTGATGAAGTTGGATCTTCCATCCTCTACATCAGTCCATTTTCTCAAGCTCTGCTATCTCTTCTATAAGTAGAAAGATCATCCAAACACGTTCACCACTGGCCTGTTTCTTCCTCAGAAAACTGTCTGCACTGAAAGAACAAGATGGGGTTGATAATCCATAATGCATGGGATGGCACTCGGCCTCTAAATCCAGAAAGGCAGTTTCTAACACAAAGAAAATGGGAAGTCTTCTGCAAGTCTTGGAGTACATGTTTTTCTCTGGCTCATAAACTGCTAATGCAACCTGAAGCCACATGTAACTGTCTCCCATGGAGAAGCCACCTGAGTGAAAAGCGGGTGAAGAAGGTGAGTTACGTGTCGTCACATGTCTTGGTCCTAACTAAGCCTCTGCTCTCTAGCACAGATAAGAAACAGGACCAGACATGTGAGATAAAAGTGCTAAAGATGAAACAGAAGTTTGAATGCTATTTTTTTACAATTTCTGAACACCTCTTTTTTTTTTTTTTTTTTTAATTGGTTCACCTGTAATAGTGTGATAGCAACTTTAAAGAGTTTCTTAAAGGTAAGCAGTGACTTGTCACTGGGGAAGTGAGGAGTCTTCAGAATGTGCTAAGTAAATTTTATCAGCTCTCTTTATGTTGTATCTCTGTAAAGAATCTATGTTACCATGGAAAATGTGAAACAGGAAAAACCTCCTGCATCAGATATTTCTTTAAGCCAAGCCAACATGCAGATCTTTATATGGTAAGTCACCCTGGGCAGCTGAGGAGCCAGGAGTGGTCACAGTCTAGATCAACATGTCAGTATGCCTAACATGGAGATCGTATGGATGGCTATGCCTATCACTACTCAATTAACATGGTGCAGTAATTTATCTTAGTCATAAAATTTCTTGACTATTCATCTGTACAGTTACATATCTGTAGGCTTACACTTAAAATCTCCAGAGACACTACATGGAGTGATTCCACACAACTGTAACTGTGTTATGAACATGGAGGCCATTTATAGAACTCAGTCTGAGAACCTGGAAGTTAACTGATTCCAAGCTGACACCTAAGTTCCTTGCAATTTCTGATGGCTGCTTGGTTTTATTTTTAGTAACAAATGGGTACATTAGTCTCTGAGTGCATTAAAAATAGTCTTCAGAAATGTACATTCCAGAGGAGTAATTCTGTGCCAATTCAATGGCTTTGGGGCAGTCTACTCATGCAAAATTCTTCTTCTATGTAAGAATGATCAGCACCTCCCTGCAAGTACAGGACAAGTATGGGACTGCTTCAGAACTGCCCATCCCACTTGCCTTGGCATTTAAAGGTGGCAGAAGTTATACCATTTTCCTGCTCAATCTGAGGTTCAAAATCTTCTTTTTTTAATCTTTTCTTATAAGAATCTCCTGCTGCTGTGGTTGAAACACTATAACTCTGGGAAAGCTGCAACCATGTATCCCTACCATTGTTCTTAGATAATAACAAGCAAGAAAATGTTTGTTTTTTCCTCACTTCTGAAGGCTCCATTTATATGTACAAGTGACAACTCCCTCAGTAGCAATAAATCACATTAATTAATGAACACGTGAAATAAAATAAAAATATGCACTCAAGGGGACAATGTGTGTGTATGTGAATACACGAGTCTCCAATGGAGACAAATGGGAGATGCACATATAGACAAAAGGGAGAATACATTCACCACAGTGGATGGAAAAAGGCCAGCACAGAACAGAATGGAATGCATACAGGGATTAATGCTGGATTACAGATGCCTGTGGCAACTGCTCTCAATAAATTATAGTTAGATCAAAGAAAAATAGAACCCTTTGATAAGAGATTAACAAGTGCCATTCTCATATGTACAACCGTAATTAAAAACAACAACAGCAACACATTTTAACCCCTTACTTGAGATACTAAGTTTTTGGTTTTGTTTTTTTTTCCAGAATTATTTATGAGTTAGTTACTTCTGGCCACTCAGGAATAAAAACAACTTTTTCGGTGTCTTACTTCTGTTACAACCAGACACCAAATAAACACACAACCATTATTTTTATGCATACACCAATATTTCTGTAATAAAGAAAAGCAAAATTGGATTTGGTTTCATCTATTTTCTACAGTCTTTTCTTGCCCTAGGATATAATGAACATATGCACACTACTGTTTACAGCTCAGTAGAAAAGAAAAGCAGTTTTTTTGAAAGGTCAGTGGAAAATTAAGCAATAAAGTCAGAAATTGCTACAAATGTGAATATCCTTACATCATCTTATCTGAAATGTGAAGGCTACTTATTTGTTAACTTGTACCTTGTGTGGAAATATGCATTCTAACTGTTCCCTTCCAGCATCAGAAAAGTGGGTAATCCAACACACATTCTTCAGCAACTCTTGAACTGCAGTTTTTGCAGGTGCCTCACACAGAAAGGAAAAGACTGCTGCAAATCCGAGCATTTTAATGCTGCAACCAATAAGCAATTCCATCTTTGGTAAAATTGTCTTCACATGACTATTCTGCACTTCTGAAAAAATACACTCAGATAGTAAAACTCAAATCTTGTATTACAGTGCTATGAGTTCACATCCTTGAACTGCTTCATCTACACATTTCTCATCTGAAGGCAAAACCTACTATTTTCACCCACTTGTTCCTGGTTGTAGAAATCATAAGTAGAAAGTTAGCTGCACTTGCAGAGCATGTTTAATAGTTGACTTTACTTCTTAGTTACCTGGCAGTAACAGTTCTAAAATTTTACTTGTATTAAATTCACTTGGTTCAACAGGCTGGAGGTCTGCTTGTCAGCTACATGTATTCCTGTAAGTGATATTGCAATGCTCTGAGAGCTCATTTTGTTAGACATTCATTTCCAATGAGAAGATGTTTTAATCTTGCCATCAACATTTTATGGTTGATACAGTTGTGCTCTTCTTCCTTTAAAAAATCCTTGTGAAAGCAGCAGCATTTCCAACATTATTAGCATCAAGCTATAATATTTTCCATGAAATCTGAGGCGTTAAGCTGAGGGAGTGGAAGTGTGTTTTTGGGATCCATTTCCTTAGATTTACTAGAGCTAGTACCATAAATTCACTGTTTGTGTTTCTGGGACAGAAATTATGTACAGCAGTGAACCTCTAAAATGAAATGACCCTTGCAGTGAAATGCATGGAGCATACACCAATGGCATTATAACTGCTGGGTAGAGCTTCAAAAGCATGTGGCTTTTTGTTTTGGCTCTTTTCAGAATGAATTAGCAACATTTTTCTCTAGTTGCTGATTGATTGCCTGACTTTCATCAAGAAAACTATTCTTACCATCTGTGCAGGTCTCTGGGTCAGCTGGTGACAACTTCTGAGAGGAGGTGACAAATATCAATTATTTTTAAAATGAAATATTTCATCCCCACCTCAAAGGAGGGGTGGGGGGAAATTCCTCTGTCTTCTATGATCCAACACAAAACAAGGAAAGCCTAACAGGAAGTTGTGAGGACAATCACAAATTCATCTGTAAAAAGAACTCATCAAAACTGGGCTACATGCACAAGCTACAGTTTCTTGGCAATGGTCTGAATGATTTCTGATTTCCTCTAGCTCTCCCACTCCTGCTGCTGAATGGGGGAGTGATGCCCTTTCCTCTCTTTATAATATAATGTGATATAAAAGCACAGGATTACTCAGCAGGATTGAATGGCCACTCATTTAGCAAAAAGACAATGCTGTGATCTGGATCAGAGAATGCAGTGACCTCTTCTTTCTGTTCTGATGGAACACCACTGGCGGTCACCTGGTGAGAACCCTTGGTTATCTGACAAGGTGGGTGAGTCTGAAGAGACACACAAAAAGCAAAATTGATAGAAGTTTTGTATGTGGGATGTGTGTCAGGTACAGGCAGAGTACGGGCCTAGCTCAAGCTCAGAAAGAGCAGGCTTAGCAATGGCAAGTGACTTTTTGAATTCTATAACATATTTAGTGAAATTTGGGGAACAAAGGCCTACAGCGCATTCACCTTTTCCACCTGGCCCCAGTATGAAGATGCCTCTTCTGAGAGAAAATTGCTGTCGGGGAAATATTTGGTATTTTCTCTTTTGAAATATCAACAAACTAAAAACAGTGCCTGCAGATTAATGCATTGCAGTTCCTAGGCCCAGAGAAACCAATTTAGATTAGTTGTTCCTCTTTCTTTCTCTTTCATGCATTCCCTACACTTTCTCTTGAAATGAAACAGAATACAGAAGTCCATCCCAAAGTGCCATAACAGACTCCTTTAATACTTTGATGCACTAGAGAGGGCACAGGGCTTTTTCCAAGTCCATCATCTGACTAATTTTTTTTTTTCTTTTGCTCCCAAGTTATTCCAAATGGCTGAAAATGATGAATAAAGATGATTAGAGGAAAACAGGGGAAAGGATTAATCAAAACTTAATCAAGAAAGAATTGCACCCCTTTAAATACAGTGAATGCCAATCTATGTGGTAGGGTACAAAGCAGGCCTTGCTAAACAAGTCTCTTTCCACACCATGACAGGTTTTGTTGAGAGTAGCATGTGTGTTACCGCAGTTTATTAGAGACTTGCCAAAGCATTTCACTCATAGCATGGGTTGGTATGATTAAAAAGCATGCATTATATGGAATTAAAAGGATGCACTTTGGAAGAACTAAGAGCTGGCTCCCTGACAGATCGCAGCTTGTCAGTCTCAGTGCAGAGAGAGCAAACTCGTGGAACTATTTCCAGCAGATTCCCACAAGGATCAGTTCCTGGCCCAACATTGTTTAGTATTTTCATCACGTGTCCAAACAATGGTGTAAAATCAATCCCAAGATGATTGGGAGCTGGAGGACTCACAGTGGAAGAAATGGCTGTAGGAACTGGGCTTCCTCAGCCTGAAGAAAAGAAAGTCCAAGGATATGTTGTAACACCATAAGAAGAGTTTATGAAGAAGGCAGAGCCAGGTTTGTTACAGACATCTACAGGATGTGAAAGAGAGACCATGATCATAAGTTGAAATGGGGGAAGTTTCAACTGTATACAAGAAAAAAAATTGCTATCAGGATACTCAGGCATTGGAGCAGTGTGATCAGAGAGGTTCTGAAATCTCTGTCCTTGGAGGCTTTCAGGAGCTGACCTTATCCATATTATGTTCTGGCCCTGTTTGGAGCAGAAGTGTGGAAAGAGATGATATCCCAAGGTCCTTCCTGCTATAGCATGTTATGACTACAGCCTAGTGTATTCTGCCTGGAGAGACATTTACATTTGGGAATTCTGTTAGATAACTGTTTCAGTGCATACTGTAATGCAATGTTACAGGGAAGTGTAGCGCTTGGATGCAATATTTGGAAGTATTCAAGGAGAAATAGATGTTAGTAGAATGCTGTGCCCAAACATAAAACAGTAGAAACTCTGGAGAGCATTCAAAAGAGCACTGGCACATCTTTCTGAAGCACTTCAGAGAGATGTTTGTATCACTCAAAACTAGAGCATCCCCTTACACTTACAAAGAAAAAAAGGTATCATACTTGGGGACGGTGGTACTTACAAGGTCTCAGGCAAACATAGAGCAAGATTCAGTATGGGAGGCTCTAATTTAAAACAGTGTAAAATTCAAAATAAAACACCGAGGGAAAGGCAGAAAACGTCACTTTGCAGTGAAGCTGAATTCTCCATTGCTAGTCAAAAACACTAGATGTGCTTCACTGCAGAGCAGTTGCCAGCTTGGGTACCTGATGGATTATCACCATGACCATGATTTCAAAGCACTCTCATGTTGTATAGATGAAAACTTGTTCCACAGCCCTCTAGCTTTCCTTTTCTGACTGATTGAAGTTGTTCTGCAGTATTTATGAATGGCATAAACCTTTTTTACAACTCCATATTGGCACAAACAAACCCTGTTGCCACAGCTGAGCACGTAAAAACGTAGTAAGATGTTACATGAACATAAAATTGGCACAGGTTCTGGATACACAGAACTTGACCAACATTGCTGACTGAAGGCCGAGTGTGCAGCCAGCAGATAAGCCCTCTGACAGATAAGTGGTTCTGGTGCCTTAAGCTGTGCTTTGCTACTTAACTGAGAGCCATTCTGGTGAAGTAGCCAGATTCACATGTACTGCACAAGTGCAATTGTGACAGAGCTCAGATACATTCCAATCCCTTGTTTTTAAATATAAATCACTGATTTCTTCAGATTGTGTGGAAATCCCAGCCCTAATGTCATCTGAGGAGGGTTTTTTTAAGCACTGCAGTAAGTGATGCAATCAGTGACTCACTGCTGGTTTGGGTTTCACCAGAGCACTATGTAGCCCAGAGCAGCAACTTCCCAGGCTGCAACTGCTTTGTTTTTTAACAGCTAATATCAACAAACTGAATTATAATCATATCCCACTGTTAATTTATTAATTTCTTATACTCTAATTTTGTAGCTAAAACAAACTTCGCATACCGTGGTGAAATCGATTTTGTTTGTATTCCTAAGGAGACAGTTTGTTTCTCTTCAACATTTTACCCACAAACAGATGCATTTATGAGAAGCCTCAAAATTGGTTTAAACAGGTGATATAATAATTCCCTGATAATTGAAAGGAATCAAACATACATATGTTCCAGAGTGCTGAAAAAGTGAGGGGATTGAGCAATATACCCCAACTGCATGGTGACGATAAATATCAAACAGTTTATTTGCTAGATAACTAAATTCCTGCCTTTTATGGAAAACAGTTAAAAGAGAGAAAGAAAAGCAGTTGCTGCAATATACTACAACTTAATGCTCCACTGTGTATGAGTATGCGTAACATATGGATATGCACTCAGAGAAAGAAAAGAGCCATTGCGCACTGAAGGAGAAAGCTCTGGGTTGCTGCTCTTTCGGAGTACCTTCATGTGTGCATTACCCACGGCTGCACACTCACAGAACATGGGTTGCTAGATTCATGCCCTCTGCAGTGCACAAGCACGTCCCAGCCCCTGCTGCCTGCCTGCCTGCCTATCTGGCAGCAGGAGATGCCAGAGACAGCCAGGCACCGCACAGGGCAACACCTTGGGTGCAAGGGCAGAGCCAAGGGCAGAGGGCCCGGAGGTGCCTGTTGGCTGGGATAGCAGTGACAACACTGAGAACACAATGCTGATAGACTTGACAGGAAGCGCTAATATTGTTTGGATCACACATAAAGCTTTCCCTCTACTATTAACAACTTTAAAAATTACTCACAAGCATTCTTTACACTGCTCTGTCAACTTTTCCTTTGATATCTGGGAATGGGCCTGCTGTCTTTTTGTGTTTTCTTCTGCAAAGTTCTTGTGGCAATATCAATTGCCTCCACCTTGCAGCTCATTGCAGACCCGTTAACAGACCAGCAAGTCTTCCTGTTACATATCTCCCACTGACCATCTGGTATTACTACCTTAACAGAGATGCAAGAAATCACTTGTTGAAAGGGGATTAATTGGTTACAGTCCAGCTCAAGGCTGCAAGCTCATTATGCTACTTCACTTTCCAATATTAAGCAGTAACAATAAATAGCAGGGCAAGAGTCTTAGTAAAAACACACAGGTTCACATCAGCTATCTCAGAATAATTATCCTGGTTCACTTGACATTCAGCTTACGAGCACTGCGTTTGGTCAGTTTAGATTGTAACCTTTCATTACAGCAGTTCTTTGTGTGGGCTTTTTTGTTTTTGTTTTGTTCTTTTACACAGCAACTCAGGATTATCAAGGAAGATTCACTTTTATTCCTGGTTCTCTGTAGTCAGCAGAGACTGGATGCTTTAATTGTTACATGTGGCTGGGTTTTTTTTGGTAGCATGATGTGAGAAGTGGGTCTGCGTTTCCCTTTGGAACACTGAGGTGTAAAGCTCATGTGGGCTCTGGATTCACTGGCCATTTGCAGAGAAAGATCTACCCGCTTACACTGTCTTGGATAAGTTTTGCTGGTCTAGTTTTATATGCAGGCTGTCAGTTCTCTGGTGTGATCTGATACCACTAAACAAGAAGTGATCTTTTCAGCCACCCTACTAGGGTTGCAGATTTCAAAACAATCTCCCATAGAAGATTCACAGAATAATACAGAGCAAGATAATCTGTTACTGCACATTTGCAGACAAGCAAAAGCTAAGCAGAGCTACCTCTGATCACAGACACGTGTAGCAGGAGCATAATGCTGCTACAAGAAAGGGCCCTGCAGTGATTTAGGACATACCACTCTCTGAGAATGATATCCTGACTCCACTTAGGTTTGGAAAAAAATGTTCCGAAAGTCTCTCGAGCTGCCACATACTCTATTTTAGTTCTGGGGCTCATCCTCTAATGTCATATATATTCTGAGTAGTAAGGGAACCACCTGATGTCCAGCTTCATTTCAGGGAAAGGGAGGGCATAGGTATGATGGGCACTAGAAGGCAAGTTTGGATGTACTCACATTACCGGTAAATAGTTCAGAGGAGAGACACCTTGAAAGGTCAGTGTCATGAACATAGCATGCTAATGATGCTAATGAGATAAACAACACCCAAGATAGCTAGATCTTAATGCGGTGGAGCTCTATGTACATGTTGCACTGGAAGCACCTGAGATGGACTTGTTTCAGCCAGGTGACTTGTCCTGCTTGTGCCCCACTGGACAGAGTCTTTGAGCACTGCAGAACTGATTTCCTTGGCATTTATCCACACTCTTAATGCTGAAATTAGTGCCTGAATCTGTTAGATTGCTTTCTGCTGGTGTTCATTCTCCGCCTTCCAGGCTATTCTGATTTATGAGACAAGAAAACCTCTTTATTTTTTCCAAAGTACTCCATAACTTCTTGTACCCCAAACACACCCAACAAACATTTATTTCTGTAACCCATCTTAACCACCAAAATTGAGCAAGTCCCCTTTGTGCACCTGTTCTCCTGCATTCAAATGAAAAATATGGTCTGAGAAAACAGCATTAGTTTTACTTTTTTTGGCATATTACATAATTCATTATTTTGCTTACGATCACTGTCAGCATCCCAGAAAAATGCAGTTTGCTGTTGCAACATGTTACACTGATCGTAACTTCTCATGTCATAGGCCCTTTTAGCACCAGAGACATCATTTTGGCTTAGTAATCCTTTCAGAAAATTCCTCCCAACAAATATAGAAGACTGTCATCATGATGAGAAAAGACCTTTCCCCTAAAACTGTTTATCATCCCAGAATAAATAGCAATGAAAAGAATGGCTTCCCAAGACTTAAGGGGCCACAATCCTCTTATCAGGAAGGTATGACTCCAAGCACTGTACATAAGCCACTTACCCTTCCCAGCACCCTGCAGTCATCTGAATGTCAGTTAAAAAAAAAAAAAAAAAGAATCGATAGCGCTGCATCAACAGACAGCTGTCCCAGTGGGCACTGGGAACACAGGATGACTCGCATTGCTGAGCCATGCGGTCATGGCCAAAGGCACGATGAGCTCACATTTCATTCCGATGCACATACGCGGTGTGGTCAGACTGAGGGACTCGGCTGCCCTCACCCTCCTGACGCCCCCCGCCTGGTCTCGACACTAGATCTGGCTAGTTAACATGTCTGGAATGAGCGCAAGCCTACCTCCCAGCTGGCAAGTCTTCAGGCGTACTCGGATTCCAAGGTTGGAAGATTATCTCATTCAAGCATAGCTTTCCCGACGATATATAAGCAAAGCTAGTGTGATGGTCCCAGCAGAGCCAGCTTGAGCATTGGGAGATTCATCCACAGGGGAGTACAGCCTTCAAACACTGGCAAACATGATGATGATGAAAGTAGAAGAGCTGGTAGGTACAACCTTCTTTCATTTATTCATAATTGCTTTCCTTCCTAGACTGTCATTGTACCAGACTTTGTGGATCACTGAGGTGACAGTGCAGGTTACCAACGTGAAGTGCTCAAGACCTGCATTTGTTATAATTTGTTATCCTACTGTATTTTTACTAACTTTTGCTAGGGAAAGGGGCTTACCACTGGTATATCTACACAGCCATTTGAATTTTGCATCAGAACATAACTCACCAGGAAGTACAGAATGATCAAAATTTAGCTGTGTATTTTCCCTTGATCTTGATTGACATACATATATGTGTAGAGCTACTAACTTCACAATCCTAATCCAGTTAGAGACTAGGGAAAAGACAGCAATGAAGGGAAATCAAATTATCAGCATTATATGACCATATATATTAATCAAAATATTCTCTTTCCATTTTTAAGCCAACAACAGGCATTACTAACAATTCCTCTTTTCACTGCTGCTCACGGTACAACAAGTTTTGCAAGCCCTTATCTAAGCCAGATCTCAAGCAATAGAACCTTCCACTGCAGAGTTCAGACTAACAATGACCAACAGACTGGGGAAAGAGGAGGAATCCAGTAAAGTACTGGAGCATTATACAGGAATTTTTTTTTCTCCAGATGGCACAGTTAAGATGAAACTCGCATACACTGACTAGTCAGTACCATCCTAAACTCTTAGCAAGGCCTTAACAATTCTCTAGTATTAAACTTTATAACAAACACAACTTTACAAGGGTGATTGAAGAGAAATCTAGTCAAGAAAGCATGCATTTACTGAACCATGTTCAGAGTTCATCCTAAGTTCATCAAAGTTCATCATCCACTAAGTTTAACAAGTTATCTCTTTGAACATACTTAATAAAACATCCAAAATATTTCCAAAAGCTATGAAGAGCTGTGCTGCAGCACAGCATCACACAGCTTCAGCACAGCAGCTACCTCACATTCATTTGCCAAGTGCTATAAATGGGGACTTTGGTACTGACAGCAATGGGTAAGATCAGCCTTGAAATTACTCAGCGACCTGATTTAACTGCATTGTTTCAGCCAGACTGTAAGGTCCCAAGGGGAAAGCATATCCTCTGGCATCTCATTTCCCTTGCTCATGGGGTGCTGGTGCCTGCTCGGGGTGGCTCCTCCCAGCAGAGCCTCTTACAGCTTTCTGATAGGTCTGACACATGCTGGTGAGAGGAAACACAAGAAAATTCTGAACAAAAAGGATGTTGTTCACAACTCAACAGCTTTTGTCAGCACAGCAGCAGCTCAGTGCCAGTTGAGCAGTGAGTTACAGCAAGGTGGCCTTATGGACCTGATCCAAACCTCGAGGATGCCAGCAGGGGGTTGCTCTGGGGATGTGAAAGACCTGCCTGCAAGCAAGCCTGCCCCAGCTACCCACACATACACTACCCATCCAGGCACAGGCTGAATGAGGCGTGCAGTCAGTCTGCCACATACTGACCCATGTTCCTAGGCTGTGCCTGCTGCAGTCATCAAACTGATGCTCATAACACATTTTCTTTGCAGGTGACTGGGAAGAAAACTGATGATAAAGATACTGGCAGCTTCCTCCCTGAGGACTTCAAAACTGGAGAGTATGAAGCTGCCGTAAAATTAGAGAAGCAAGATGACCTAAAGACAGCCTCTGATCACCTACCAACCCAAGTAGATATAGCTCCCGGGAAGCAGAAGCAGCATGAGGCAGAGGTAGGCTCTCAAATTTTGTACTTGGGCTTTTATCATCTTTCATACACTTACATACAGTGCTCCATGAAGTTTTGCCTCTTTCTAAGTTAGAAATACATGCATGGTAGGCCAGATAAACAAGTCCACAGGAAGTCACTGCTGAAGGAATTTGGTCTAATGCCCACCAAAAGCAGAGATGTGCTGAATCCTGCAGCTGGCTGATGCAGGCAGTAACTCTGAAGCAGATCCCATGAACAAGAATTCATTTGGAAAACAAAAAACAAAAACATACCATGTGGCAGGACCTCACCAATTTATTTACCAATGTATTATTTAAATATATATATTTAAAGGACAGAATTTGTCATGAGATAGTGCTTTATTTTGAATCACTCTTTCAAAGCCAAGGACACTGCATGGTACCTGAGATCTTATACTTCAGCAAAGACAACACACTTGTCACTGATGCTAGCACTGATGCTAGCCCCATATTCACTTCATGTGGGAATGCTTTAACAAAGGAGGCGTGAACAAGACTTAAACACTTATTGAATTGTCCCTTCAAGGACACCAATGACATTCTTTCTAGTTTACCAAAATGCAGCACTTACTGATGGAAATGCTAAAATTGTTATAAAGCATATACTTCATTTAAGGGTATGCATGGTTTTTTTTATATCAAAAAGGATTAAGATAAATCAGTGGCTAGCACATGAAAGTGGTTGAAAGCAGAATGATTTGTGGAAGTCAGTTAAACTTGCAGAGACCTCCCAAAAAGGACTGCAGGGCTGCTTTGACTCCTGGCCTTGCGCAGGCCAGAAAATCTCATGATATCCCACATCATATGGCTGAGGAAAGCGTTTAGGAAGAAGTACAATGATGCACAAAAAAACTGTAAGAGATACAGAATTTCTCTTAGCAACTTAACACTAATACAACAATACACTTAGCAACTTAATCTAATGGTCCATTCGCCATAGCCCCAGTACAAATCAAAACAGAACAACCACTTGTTTCAAAGTTAACTCTGTCTGAACTGGATTCAACTGAATGGTAGTACCCACTGTCCTGCCACTCTGGAGGGAAGGTGTATTCAATCTCAGCTCAAACTGCTTCCTCTCCTCATTTGTTTCAGCTGAAGATGAAAAAACTACAGGAGAGATCAAAACTCGAAAGCTTGGAGGACCTTGAAAAAATTATTCAGCTGAAGAAGAAAAAGAAATGCAGGAAAGTGAAAGCTCCCCTTTTAAAGGAACCTGAACCAGAAGTTATTGTAAGTTCTGCTGTGAGCTCCCTTGGGAAAGGACCAACAAGCTTTTGTGCCACTTGTATTCACCTCCTGTATATTTTTCTCCTTTAGACAGGGCCAGTGGATACGGCCATGTTCTTCAGAGCTGCACTGGAGAATAAGTTGCCAGTAATTGAAAAATACTTGTCAGACAAAGGGGATCCCAATGTCTGTGATGAGGTATGCCCTTCCTACTTACTTTGCAGCCTGCTGCACAAAAAAGTTTATTACAGAACAAAATTAACTTTCACTAGTAGGTTTTATAGAATGCACAGTTTTGAGGAGAAAAGCATTGGCAGTGGGTTGGGGTAAATAAACCCTGGAATTTTAACATATTATGTATTCCATTGATAAAGGGGCTGCTGGGATCCTCCTAAATAACATTACTTCAAAAGAATCTTTGAATTTCAAAGAGGGATATAGGCGACCAGGAAACCCTGATTTTCTGTGACAGATGCTCTTCTAACGCTACAGATGAACGAACAAGAAATTTGTCTGCAGAAAGGCACACACACAAAACAGTGATGCTGCTAGCCCTTATACTCCATAATGCAAAAGATGCATTTGCAAAATATAGCATAGCGTGTTGGATGGCATCATCTTAAATTTGAATGCCACACTGCAGATATTCCTCACACCCTTTTAAATGCTGGGTAGGCAGATCACTGCTATTAGGATGCTATTAAAATTTAGCAGATTTCAAGTCTGGAAAGCATTAGCTCTTGAAAATGAATCAGCATAATGCGTGGATTTGCCATCATCCCAGAGAGACAGAGATAAAAGATCCCTTTGCAATATTTGATATCTGACTTGGCACTGTTTTAATTGACAGTACAAGCGTACTGCATTGCACAGGGCATGCTCTGAAGGACATCTAGAGGTGGTCAAGAAGTTGGTGGAAGCTGGAGCCCTGCTTGAACTGAAAGATATGGTACGTCCATTAAGATGTACTTTAAAATTTGCTCGAAGTTTTGTAACTGGTAAAACAAACACATAAGAGAAGCGCTAGAAAGACTTTACACCATCTTTCAAGTTTATCCTTAGAATAACACTGCTGAGGTTTTAGGAGGGGATATCTGTCTTGCTGGGCCAAAATGGTTGAAGGAAAATGCAGGAATTGGAGGAGCATGCTCACCAATAGACTGCCACAAACCATAAAGCCCTAAGAAGGGTAGAACAGCTGAGGTCAGGCTAACACATCAGGCTGGGAGCAGGTACTGGAGGTAGCAGGGTCCCACATGTCTACTGAGGGCCCAGTGCAAAGTATACATTCTCCACCAGGAAATCTGTGTGCTCAGGAGAGACATCCGTTCTGTTGACCACTAACCATGAGGGTTCTGCAGCTGTTTTTTCACTCCTCCACTTCCAGCTCTTAGTTTGTTTGCTAAATAGATGGTATCAATCAGCCTTGCTCCCCTCATTCAACCAGCCATGCCCACAGTGCTGTAAGAAATCAGAGGAATGGGGAGTAGAGCAAGACCTGTAGGGAAGGGGCAGCCCTCCCAGCAGAGCTTGGCTGGGGGGAAAAATCAGTGTTGGAGAGGTGGAGGGCTGGATGACAGAGGCTGTTAATTGAAGTGACTCAACAATCACAGAGAAGTGCTTTAAGTTAAATTGCATGAAAAATGATTCTGAATTCATTTAGAAGTTTGATCAAATTAGCTAAATTTCTTATTTTTTTGCATTATGCTGAATTAAATTACTTGAGTTTTTTTCTGCCATAGCTTGAATCTACTGCCCTGCACTGGGCATGCCGAGGAGGAAGCCTGGATGTTGTGAAATTCTTACTGGACAAAGGAATAAACAGAAATGCAAGAGACAAGGTATGTTCCTCTGGGGCTCAGACACTTTTTAGAGACTGCAAGCCCCCCAAGAAGATAATTTTTGGTGGCTGTTCTGGTACCATCTTTCTGTGCTCAATGTCACTGATGGCCTTCAATAGAATTATTCGAATTAGAAAGGACCCCTAAAAGCCATCTAGTCCAACTCCCTGCAATGAACAGACACACCTACAGCTCCATCATGCTGCTCAGAGACCAATCTAGTTTGACCTTAGATGTTTCCAGGAATGGGACATCTACTTCTCTGGGCAACTTGTGCCAATACCTTACCATGCTTACTGTAAAAATCTTTTTCCTTATATCCAGTCTAAATCTCCTGTTTCTCCCCACTCAGCTGCGCAGCACCCCTCTGCACGTAGCTGTGAGAACAGGGCAGTACGACTGCGCCGAGCACCTCATCGCTTGCGAAGCAGACCTCAATGCTAGAGACAGAGTAAGTTCCACCAGATCCTTACCCTCAGCACTGGGCTGCTGCCTGTCCTCATGGCTCCACTTCCCCATGAAAACCCCTGGCCGTGGCGCGGGCTGACTCATGTCTCACCCCCTAGGAAGGTGACACGCCGATGCATGACGCTGTCAGGCTGAACCGCTACAAAATGGTCCGGCTTTTGATTCTCTATGGGGCAGATCTAACCATTAAGAATGGCGTAAGTAATTCAGAAGTTTTCCTTTGGAGCAGCTTCATGGGTTTTAAGGCTAGAAAAGACTATTGTGAACAGACTTAATTAAATCACTGTACAGTTAATTAAAGAACAGCTGACACAGGGAAAGGGCAACTTGGGGGAGGTCAGGGAATAGATAAAAAAAAAAGCAATACTTACATTATAAGCACAATCTATCAGCTACAACTTAAACAACCCCCACACCCTATTTTACTCGCATATTATATTAAAAAGACCCCCCCACACAGTTGCTGTCTGCACAGCTCCTCAGGCTTCAGCTACCACTGAGATCACAACAGGAACCCCATGGCTTAAGACATCTACTTTAGTCAGCACCAATCAATGCTTTTGATTAGCAATCAACTTCACCTGGAGGAAGCAAGGGAGAAATCAGTCCTTGCTCCAACCTGCGAGGCCAATCCCAGTGTTACCCCTCACCTGGGTATGAAAATGAGGAAGAATACAGCCCAAAAGGCACAAAGTGTGCTCATTCAGGCTTTGTCTGCACAGTGAAGTTGCTCCTGTTATTTTAAATGTTGTCCATAATTTAATCAAACCTGCACACATTCTTATCTGAATTCTCAAACAGAAGAGCTTACTGAGGTTTCACCTAAACATATCTGTAATCATATTAGATTGGACTCAAAGAAACAGTGGCATGCTCTGCTAGTCACACTGCTTGCTAACACGGCATAGGCCCGCTCACATACATGGAAATTTCATCAGGAGGCTGAACAGGCAGGGAACAGGTAGGAGGGCAAAATAACTCATCTCAGGAAGGAGAGTACCTGATCCCGTGCACAGAGAAGGGTCTCACATCAGATGCGCTGTACAAATATTTAGAGAAGAATAAAGGAATAAATTCACCAGCTGAAATTAGACCTTGCTTTCTCTTTTTATCTTAATCAGGATGGAAAAACCCCTATGGACCTCGTTCTTCAGTGGCAGAATGGCACCAAAGAGCTGTTCAACAATCTGAAGAACAACTCCTATAAGAGCACCCATCTAAACAAGTTTTGAAGAGACAAAATCCAGACTGCTCTCTTTTTGCTGCTTTTAAATGCTTCGCATGATCCTGGAGGAAAATAGTCCTAAACATATACTGTATTTATTGAAGATATTTATTATATTAAATTATTTGAAATGCCTTCACTGAAAACCACAAATCAGGCAGATTGAGCATTAAGTTTCCACAGGTTTTAAAATAACTTTATTTATTCCTACTCATTTTAATGGTATTTTTTAATAATTCTCAGTATTTTTTTTTTTAATAGTTTTAAATTGCAATGCAATCTTTGTCAGCAACATGAGCCATTTCGCCTTGATGGCACTATTACCAACCTTCCATCAAGCCTTCCCACAGTTCTCAATAGCTAATATTGCAATTGCTGCCATGTCTTTGCAAAATTCTCACTTTCAGAAAACTGTATTACATGAGTGGTGATATGTGGAAGAGAAAGAGTAACAGAAGGTTTGCTGAGATCCCAAGTGGATTTAAAAGAATAGTTCAGTAATGGGGTTTACATGTGCTATAGTGATGTGGCTGATAAAGAGCTCACAGACAGAGCTCCATCATGTATCCATATAGACTGCAGGATTCAGATGCAACGTGGTGAAGGTGCGAGGAGACGGTATTGGGAAGTGGATTTCTTACAGCTGGACACGACAAAGCCTGATGATCAAAGAATGTAAAAACAGATGATGTATATTTGTAAATTTGTACTGCTTTTTCTGTACATTTTGTACTGACTTATCTCAGAATAAATAGAGTGGTTCTTTGTACTTTCTAGAGCGCATTATGGAACAGTAAGCATGCACCAGACAGTTCTATCTCTCAGTTCAGACCTTAACCTCTAAAACCTATAGATACTCAAAAAAAAAAGTCTGAGTTGCCTAAAGCAGCCAGCTCTTGAGCTACCTTCCTGCCACTGTTAGATAAATAGTCTTTTTTTTTTTTTTTTTTTTTCCCCCATT
Source organism: Perdix hodgsoniae (assembly GCA_035772895.1). Taxonomy (NCBI): domain Eukaryota; kingdom Metazoa; phylum Chordata; class Aves; order Galliformes; family Phasianidae; genus Perdix; species Perdix hodgsoniae. The sequence goes on from JAPSGF010000013.1 coordinate 15,577,731, forward strand.
AAGCAGAAACACACATCCAGAAGCAGAAAGCCAGTAGCTAGTAAGATACAAAGTTAGTTTTATCACTGAGTTTGATTTAAAATCCCCTTTTCTCAGCAATCAGTACTTAATGTGTGGAGCACACAAGACAGCTTCAATTGTCCCAGGCAAGGAAGATGTGGAATCCTGCTAGGAAAGAAAGCTATCTTTCCCTTTGCTTTAGTAGAGGCAGAACAATGTTAATAGGCTTGTCAGCAGAGCCATTGATGTGCAATTTCACTAGGACATCACATGCCATGTTCAGTTAAAATCTGAACATCCCATGAAGCAGCCTCCAGTGAAACATGCCACAGGCTCCCACGAAGATTCACCAGTCAGTAAAGCTGGCTTCTAGCCAGCAGACTTTACAGTGTGGCCAAAACAAAGTGCTGGGCAATGAAACAATGGACAGTCACAAAACAATGGACAAAACAACTCTCCTCATGCTCAAGGTTGATGAGTCTCTGGCCAAGGCACCGTAGTACATAGCTCATAAAAGTTACACTGAACAGGCACGTTTCCAGTGCTTCTTTATTTCATTAGAACCTTACTTTGGAGGCAAGTCCATAAATAAGAGGCCACTATACATAATATCGGTATTATACCTCAATACCAGTAATAAAACACTCATATCGTGATATCAACCAGTAAAATAAAATCAAAGGAAATATATTTTATTTCTTGTTGAATGATCAAAAGCTGTTGCAACTTACATCAGCATTTTATAAAACCATGACCCCACTGAGAGCTTCGTTAGCTACTAAGAGCTCAGAGATAACTCACCGCAAGGTTTCTGCAGCACTTTACACGTCACAACTTGTGCTTCTCAGCTTGTTGTCAGATAAGAATAGAGAATCACAGAATCATTAAGGTTGGAAAAGATTCCTAATATCTGGTTCAACCATCCCTCAACACCAAGCCCACTAACCACACCGCACCTATGACTTTCTTGAACACGTCCAGGGACAGCGAATCCATCACCTCCTGGGCAGCCTGTGTCAGTGTATCACCACTGCTTCTGAGAAGAAATTTCTCCCAATATCTGAACCTCTTCTGCTGCAAATTGAGGCCATTACCTCTCATTCTACTGCTGTTATGTGGAAGAAGAGGCTGACTACCATCTCACTATAACCTCCTTTCAGGGACTTGTAGGGAACAATAAGGTCTTCCCAGAGCCTCCTCTTCTCCAGACTGAACAATCCCAGTTCCCTCAGCCCATATTACCTGTGTTCCAGATCTTTCACAGCTTTGTTGTCCTTCTCTGGACATGCTCCTAGGCTTCAGTGTCTTTCTTGGAGCGGCATGGAATTGGAATATTCAGAGTAAAGGTGGCACAAAAGCATCTCAAGCACAGTATCTTATGTAATTTTTTTATACTGATCAAAAGAGAAACTTCAGTCAACATTTGGAAGACGTCTGAAAATGCCTCACTGATTAGAAATCTGTTATGACTGCTTTTTTGGATTAGATTTACTGAAGCACCAACAGGAAGGAAAACTGGAAAGTCAGGAGGCAGCAAAACAATCTGGAATTGTTTTTAAAAAAAAAAAGACATGACACAGTAAAAGTTTTGTGACACAGAGACTGCTCAGGTCTAGGTGAGACAGCTGGTATGCTGCAACTGCACACCATCCCGAGCACACATTTAGGATAACATTGGGCTCTTCCTTCCTATCCGTGGCACATGTCTCATGTTACTGTTTGGCTTTAAGTTGGGATGGTTTGATTCCAAGGACAGAGATAACCTTTGTGCTGTGTGTCTAACAGGTTGATTTAGTTGCTGTTCCTGTGATACAAACCCAAGATTTCTCCTAGAAAGCAACAGATGCTAGGATTGTTATAGTTATTGATCACAAAACAGAACAGAGAGCAGATAAAGTTTTTACTGCACAATTATTCTCTTAGGCCATTTAAGGTAAACTTTACTGACTCATGGTTCTAAAGTTTAATACAGAGACATTTTAAAATGTTAGGTACTATAAGAGTGAGACTTTACAGGTATGCTTTCTTGAAAACATTTTTAATTAAAGCAAACAAACAAACAGGAGTGCAGTTGACACAATGTTTCTGCCTTAGGGGTACTTTCTATTGCATAAGTTCACTGATTCCAGAAGACCTAGGACAAGGTGGAGCGATCCCCTCCTGCCTGTGCCAAAAGCCCAGCAATAGGATTCCCACAGAATTCCTCACTTGGAAACCAGAAAAATAATTCTTCAGGCTAAAAAAATCAGTAAGTGAGGAACCAAGCCAGTTGGAGGATGGAGGAAGACTCAGCCACTGGGTAAAGACTGCACAGAGGCTCCTTTTGACAACTGGCTCAAGCTTGAGTCTTAGCCTTTTTGCAGGCTGGCACAGTTTCTTCCTCCTCAATCTTGTGAAGCTTCTTCACTGTGTATACTACCCCACAGGCACTCTTCCGAGTTTCTGGAATATACAAACAAAACTGAATTACCTCAAATAAACCGACATTAATGCACTTAATGCACACGCACTGCAATTCAGCATGTTTCACAGCCAGTCACGCAGCACACACAGCAGGTAAGCAACCTGCATGGGCAGAACACAGGACACACTCAGGAAACTAAAGTGGGAAATATGAGGTTGGGTGCAGAAATAGAGCAAGAATGAGGGAAAACTGAGGTCTGCTGGGACTTGGGAGGAAAGAGGGTGGGGGACACACACTTGAAACCAAAGGAAAGCAGGCCTCATTAGTTCCATATCCACAGAAAGACACATTCTTGAACACATGTCAAAAAAGCATTTCAGTATTTCTGAGCAAAACAATGTTCTCAAATAAAATAAACATTCACATACTTCAGGGTTCTTAAAAAGGCTACACTGGCACAGCTATACTGCAGAGGCTCACATATACAGATCAAATAAGTGGCTTCATAGCATTTAACCATATTTTATTTACGTACCTATCGGCATTACCATATCATGCTACTCATGCTACTCCTCATACATTTGCCAAACACCAAGTAAAACCAGTCCAATTTCAGAACCACTAGTATAAGGCTTCTCTGCAAACACTGCAGATTTGAGGCAGACAAGGCTACTAATATACTTTCGCTAGCAAAGTGACTTTGTAAGAAACTTGCCTAAATATCCTGTTTTATTCTAGTCTACTATTTTTTCGGGCACAGGAAAAGTACATCTGTTTCTTTTAATTTCACAGATAAGAAAAATGAAGGTTTTAAGAAATTCCACATAAACCGGAGAGAAATTCTTCCAACACACTGTCACTATGTAGATGAGTAGTGTAGCAGGCTGGATGACCCTGTTCATAGAAATGCACTCTTCAAGAGATTAAAGCTACTCACTGTGAATTACAGCACATTAAAACTGCAGTTCTACTGAAATAACAGATAATAACCAAATTCTACCATGAGTTTGCAACTTGGAGCAACAGAAGTTGTTAAGAAAACTAGAACCTACCTATCCAACAAATACTAGAAGAAGGAAAAATTAATAGCTAGAGACAAGTACTTGGTGACAAAATTAAACTGCTATTAGAATACACAGCAAAAATCTAGGAACACCAAGAACCAGCAAATAAGCGTGTGAAAGGGAGGTTAGAGAAGGTGAATGGAAGGGCAACAGAGCGAAGTGAGGGTCTACATTGATTGCTAGAACACAAACTGCTATCAGGACACACAATAAAACATTCTAATTTCTGCAGGGGACAAAAAGCTAAATTTCTACTTTCTTTAATATTAAAATGGACAAGTACAGAAGAAGAAAGCTACTGCAAACTTCCTCTGCTGAGTATAAGGAAGCAAGTTTCGTTTCACCAAAACTTAAAGTCATGGTATCACCATATGAAGCGTTTCCTCCTAAGCATCAGGCACATGGCACTTCCGACTTTGCATCAAGTTTGAAATGGTCCACACCAAAAAGTGAGCTAGTCATAAGTAGACCACATAATGAAGTTTCAGAGAAACACAGCAATGACTGTTTCTGTGGTCATGCTGCAAAAGGGTAAATGCAAGAAAATCTGGATGAATGTGTTCTGAAGCCAGTGACATAGTTTCTGCTGCTGTCATAGATATGAGTATTCAACTCTTTCTAAAACAAATGGTATTTTCAAAATGCAGGAGAACAGGCAGATCTGTGTTATAGCTAAACAATTTATGTGTATTTTTAATGTGGTTAAGCAAGTACTCCAGTACAGACAGCACTACCAATTCAGACAGTGATTTGCTAGCACAGCAATCATCTCTTGCTGCAGAAATTCCTTTTCACACACTGAACAAGGGAGGAAAAACCCCAAACTGACTTGCTCTCTATGGTCTCAGACCTTTTGGAAAACATGCACTAACATGAACTTATCTTATAACAAATGCAAGAATTGTTTAAGTTTGCACATGCTTTTCACTTACCACCATGAAGAATGGTGGCTCTGCAGTTGGTGGACACTGCTGCCTTGGCTTCGCCTTCTGACAGGCCAAACAGCAAACCTCTGTCACCTTTGTTCAGGATCAAAATGCACAGGAAAGAAAAAAAAAAAAAGAACAAGGAAGACTGTACGACAGATTTGCTTACTCTACAAATAACTGGGAATTAGTAGCTCTGTAACGTGGAGTGACATTTTGCATAAGGTTACCCAGAGGCAGAGACCTGAGGCACACAATTCTCCTGGCTGCAGTTCCCCAGGAGCCCTCCTGGAAGGCTCCTGTCAATGCTGCTTTTTTCCAGACAAGCAGCTGTCATTTGAAAACAAAGGTCTGTCAACATAGGAATCTTTTTATTTAAAACATAGAATCAAATAAAAAGCTACCCCATTGAAAAATTCAGCTCTGTGGGAAAGGGCACTGTCTGATATAAAAGCATTATGTTGAAAAATTCCCAGCCACCTTGAATAGGGATGACACCAAATTAGGTATATCAATTTGAGTTAAGCTTCACTGCTCTTTTTAAGAGGGAAGGAGATATTACACATAAAATCCAGCCCGTAAGCACTCCCACACAGTTCTCACAACTGAGAGCGCACGCGTCCCCTTTGAGAGGCAGTCTGAATGCACACCTGGGGGCAGGGAGGAGGAAAAACACATCTGAATTCCTGAAAGAAAGGGAAAAATGATGCTCTCCATTGAGAACACAGTCCTTCACTTGATTCCGTACAAACGGAACTAAGGACTGAAAAATTAAGAACCAAAGTAACTAGTACTAAGATAGGAGCCTTATTTTTCCTAAATAAAAACATGATTTTATGGCTTCTTCTATCAAAGCTTGCGTGCCTTTGAGATCAGAATTAATTTCTTGTTTGGTCCACAGTGCTCTCCAACTTCAAAGTTTTCTTATTCAAAGATCTATGATTATGGGTTTTTTACTCTTTTTCCCCACTTACACTCAACACAAATATCAACACATATCACAATACAGAATTCACCTGTAACCATACTCAGACATCACTATTTACAGCAACAGATCACGTCACTCCATGACCAAGAACCTGTGTTGCTCCTTCCACACCCACGCTGCACTCTGATTCATTGAATTAGTCACCAACAAGCATCACTGGGTAAAGTTCAAGGAGAACAATGGATGGAAAAAATCTCAAAACCAATTAAGTTTCACATGTTACTATTAACTGCCATTTATGACTTGGAAAAAGGATACAGATTAGCCACATCATAAGGACCTCGTAATTCTAAAGGCTAAAACAAAACAAAGAAGGTTAGAGACAGGCAGAATGTGAGCACATAGGACAGAGCTATTTGCAGAAGCAGCCATTCAGGAAGGCAAAATTAAATGCTACATAATAGCAAGCTGCTGAAAATGTACTACAACAATCAGGAAAATACCACTACTTTGCAAAACAGAGTCTCTCTATGTGAAGAAGACTGTCACAGAAAATACCATAGCAACAAAAGCAAAGCAAAACAAACAGATTACAAAAAAAACCAAAACAATTCTTTAGTAAAACAATTGATTAAAAACATACAAGGTAGAAATCTTAGAACTTTAGTTATATATTAACATGCATAAATTGTAATTTTAAGCGTTTTGAGCTGAAAATAAATGCTCAAATTCTTTTCACTTGAACAAAAAAAAACAGGACTTACTCTTTCAGCTGCACTAGATATAACGATGTTCTGCAAAACACAAGAGCATAAAAGAACAAACATTCATCTCAGCATCAAGAAATAGAAAACTTACAAGCAGCAATGACTTCACGTGCATTGGCTAAGTTCAGAGTGACAACACAATTAACTGTGAGTGTCCAGTGCACTCAGATGAACAGAACTCAAGCCAGATATAGACATTAGTTTGAGGCAACAAATAAGCCCAAGCTATCTCCCCAGTATCTACAGAGAGAGAGCCACAGGGACAAGTTCTTTGTAGCTATAAACTTCAGCACAGAGAGGTCTGAGCTGAATGAGCATTGCACCTTTTAGAGGCCTCCAGCCAAGAAGTATAAATCTTAGTGAGGCTATTAAACAAGTGCACCTCTTACAGGGAACTTAAAGGGACTTGAAGGGAAAAGAAGAAATGCAGAGTTGTGCACACTGCGTTAAGTACTACTGCCTTTGGTGACAGTAGCTGAAAGGGACAGGGAGCCACGTGAGAGCAGTCAGGCACAGGGTGGATGCTGAGCATTATACTAAGGAAGGCATGGATGAATGGCTGAACTTGTAAGAGAACCCCAGGATCCCCCAGATGCAGCTTACAAACCACAGTTCTAGGCTCTCTGACTCTCCCAAATTTTCAACCTACTCTTTGTTGCAGTAAAACCCAACCCTACCATGTTAGCCTTAATCAAACTCATGCTGATGGAGCAAAACAGTCTGCAGTCAGGTAAAGGCAGCCAATTCACACCACACATCGAGTTTCCTCAAACCTGCATCCCCATGAAAAGCACCAGGCAGAAAGACACCCTCCTCCCCCCTTCACTCCCAAATGTTTTCTACACAACAGGTACATGACTGCTCAGGGGCTGGTAGATAGCACAGCTCAGCTGCCAGTGCTCTTCTAATGTTAAACCTCTAAGGATGCTCACTCAAGGGAAAATTGTTTAGTGCAGGTGGAAACTGCAGCAGAAAAAAAGATTCCATGCACTTCAAAAATATATATATATATATACATATATATATGTGTATATCAAATAAAAGCTTCGGGGATTCCTGCTTGAGTGGGTGACAATGAAATTGGTACTGAGGCAGCAAAAGACTTTCCCTCTCTGATGTCAGTACCACCAACACACCACACCACCTCCAGATACATGGTAGGGCTTATGATCCCTTTCCAAAGTACTGCTTCACTCATCCTACTGTCCTCCCAGCAAAGGACAGGGCAGATGTTGGAAGAAAATGCTACGTGCACAGCTAGAACTCAAACCATGGAAGAGCTATTTGTATGGAAATGACTGCACTGTGCACACTGTGCCCAAGTTTCCTTATGTGTCGAGAAGGAAAAGAAGGGGCTGAGAACCCTGCACAAGCATAAGGAAAGCCAGAAACAGAAGCAATTCATACATCAAAGTGACTTAACAGCACAGACCCTAGGACGTTTCCTTCTGTGTAGTTCACCTTTAAAGTGATTGTACTACAGACCTCAAGGGTGCTTTTGAGGTTCATTGGTGCTGACTGTGAGAGTTCACTGTGAAAACTTAAGTCTGCTGCTCTAAGCTGTAAAAACCAATTCCTGTCTTCTTGACTCAGAAAAGCTCCCAGAGCAGCTATGCCATCTTGAACCCATCCCTGCGGGACTGTGGTTCACTGCTGTGTACAGGAGACATGCCCTGGCTGATTCAAAGCTAACCGACTTACAGTTTGAGGATTGGTAAGAAGGGAGGAGACAAGCAGACGAGATAAGTACAGCTAGCAAACAGAAGAGAAGCAGGCAAAAGCAAATCCAAGGCAAGGGCTAAGGGAAAAAAACTCAAAGGCAAACCATTATCTCCTCAGATAAAAAAGAAAGCAACTGTTTAGCACTCTGCTCAGGATGGAGTAAGCTACCAAAACAGAGAATGTAAAGGACTGTGGCTATATACACCTTCTGTCTGACAAGGCAAGCAGCTCCCTCCCACATTCCCTGCACATTTTAAAATATTCTAGGGACTCTGCTGAAGGCCAGCTCCTTGGTCATGCTACTATAACAGGAAAAACAAAAGTATCCAAAAGCTGCTACAAGCTCAGCAGCTGTAAAAAAAGCATACAAAAAGCTGTACAAGAGGTGACTGATGCGCAAAGTGCCAGTGAAAGCAGCCCATGAAACAACCTCACCACATCTTGGTAAAAAGAGCCTTTACATAACTGACAGAGAGACTGCCAGCAAGCACTAATAGCCTTCTCTGCTGGCCCACAAGGTAATAAACCCAGAAACAAAAAATATAGGCAAGAAACAATGACAAATTAGTAATCCATTTCTCACTCTTCCAATGGCTTACAACAAATCATGGTGTCCAGCATCAGACAGTTTACCTCCCACACACAAATGGTGTATTAAATAGATACATGCAGAAAGAAAAAGCTCTTGCACACAGACCAAATGTCTCACTCGCTCTGTGATGCTAACTCAAATGTGCAATACAAATCAGCAACTGAGTGAGAAATGTATCTTCAGATGCACATAGGAAAGAGGAGAACTGGCAAGGAGGAATCCTACATGTTTCTGCGTGCATGCACCTTTTGTTTAAGTCAGTATTTTGTGTGATTAACCTCCAGAGCTAGGCTTCTCAGAAAAGACCATGTTAAGTGCTCATTTATTCTGTAGCACCAAGGGAATTCATCTGTTTAGAGACTCCTGTCCTATAAGACAGGTCATCACTCCTAGGGGGAACCGCAATAATCATAATTCTGCATTTAATTGGCCTCCCAAGCTCCATATCCTACTTCAGACTGCATCTGCAGGGTAATACCAGTCTTGGCTTCTCTATATTAGCTAGTACAGCAAAAGCCCGTCCTAATAGGAATGATGGGAGGTACCATCTCTTTTAACTCTGATATTACTACTATCCACTTCCCTTTTAAAAACATGCAGCCTGAGAAGACCCACATAGCAGGGAGCTTAGCCTGGTGGCCTGAGAGGAGGTGAGGTATGAAAGCAATGGAGTACTGGCATCTCAGCTGCAAGGATTACTTCGTCCCTCAGTTTCAGTAGCAGGGAAGAATGCAGTTGATCTGATTTCAGCAAAACCTTGGCATAGAGCCAGCAAGCTGTTGGAGCTGTTCTCTACACTGGGGATTTCCTAACAGTTAAACAATCAGGATTTCTACTTTATTTTTTTCCCCATGATCAAGGTATGTTTTCAAAAAAGTGCTTTTGGTGAATCAGAACTTTAAAGTGGGGGATTTTAAAGAGATGCGTGGACTTCAGTTCCAGTGCAAACTTCTCCCCTTTTGTTCTGGGTATTACACACCAAACTAACAGATAGGTTATTCTGAAAATAAGAACCAAGCAGTTTGACAACTTGAGAGGATAGCATGCAGAAGTGCATGGCTGGAAGTATCTGGAGCCAGAATAATTGTGTTCTTGTATTAGTAGGCAAAGATTCAGTCACAGCTTCAGAAACCCTATCATCAACACTCATCTAAAATGGCTCAGTCTCTACAACTCCAGAAGAATTTGAACCGAATTAATTAGCTTGTTTTCACTTTGAGAGCTTACCTTTCCTTTGCAGATCTGCATCAGGCTGATCGCATTTGAAATTGTGTATCTTCTCATTGTGGAGTCTTTGATGGCAGGCGTGTAAAGAAGTTCAAAGTAAATGCCTCGATCTATTGCCTTCACATGAAAGAAAGTGAACAAAAATCAAAAGGAGAGAAGCAAAACAATCTAACAACCACTGACTATTATTGATGCAATTTATTCACAGTTTAACTGTGTTACGAAAAAAATGAAGGAGAAATTGTTCTAGCAGGAATACAGCATCATATGAAATGCAGGGAGAAAAAGTTTCACTGTACACCACCAGTTGTGTGTCTTGGGAGGATAGAAAGATGAGGTTTAACGAGCAAAGAAATAACACCTACTTAATAGTTGTAATTGGCTTTCCATTATCTCAGAGAGGATGAAGCAAGTAACTACTGCTGATCATAAACGGCTGATCCCAGAAACTTCCAGGACCCTCCTCCTCCTGCTCCACTGCCGGCGATAAGCAATAACACTGCTTTACACAGCAACCACATCTTGCAGATGAGGAATTCGTCCTTGCACAAGTGTAGCAGCAAGGTCCTATCTCCTCTCTCTCACGGCACTGTGCTGCTATTTGTGATCATTTTAAACAACAGCAGGTCACAGTAAAGTTTCCAAATAGCAGAACTTAGTGTATATTCAGTTGATTTAACATTCTTTGCTGTCTGTGAAAGCACCTCACCAAAGTACTTGTATTTTTGTTTTCTCAAACATACAGAGAAAGGTTGAACAACTTCCTGCAGGATACACAGTGGTAAAGACAATTCCAAGCTAGGAGCTCCTCATTCCTTGGCCTATAATATATTTGCACAAAATGCTACTTCGTGCTTCCACTCATATTACAAAACACTACAATGCTAATACAGTAAGAGAGCCCAGTAATTGAATACAGATGGAATTAACCCAGCCACAACAGCTGCATGGAAGCTGAGTAGAAGTTATGTACATTTAAAATGTTTTACACAGAGCTAATCCAACATCTGCAAACAAGAAGAAAAGACTGTATTTATCAAAACCAAAACAGGTAATGGCAATACACCAATTTCAAGGTAAGGATACTTTTAACCTCATCCCTGCTCCTCCAGCTGCCAACCAGTCTGCCTGCCTGGCATCAAAACAACCAAACCTCACTGCCTGAGGATGCACAGAACCAGTCTGAGAGACTGCCTTGAAACTCGGAGCGTGAAAGATGAGAAACATCTTGCGAGGAAAGTATCTCCTCACCTGCATCAGCTCTTAGAGTTTCAGGCAGCGAGGGTTCTTTCAGACAACATTTCATACAACATTTTTATTCCAAATGGAATACTGAATTTTAAGTCTGTGGTAAATTCCAAATCGCTACTTTTGTTCTGTTTCAGGATTGATTCTGGTTTATTCTAGGTCAAAGTTTCCCTAAAAGACAGAGGCAGGATTTATAGCCAGTTCCAGATTTAAATCCTACTACACCAGCCAAGAATGTCCAAGCAGAACAAACCTTGACATAAACTCAAAGGAAAATACTGGTTCTAGCAACCACATGTTCAGATTAAATTTTCTGCCAAATCACCTACAGTACGCAGAATTATTTTAATAAAACACTCAATACATACAGATAGTTAGCTTGAGTCCCACAGCAGATATTGAGCAATCCCACATTTGATTTACTTCCCAAGACATTCCTTTGACTAAGCAGGGATTCAATAAATCCCCCTCCGAATATCTAACACAACATCCTTCTCCCAAGTTAACACTGTCATTCACATTCTCCCACCTTTTAAATTACAAGACTATTTATCTGACACAGCTGTATCCCTTCTGTTTTGGGAGGCAGCCTTGTCAGCAATCACACTACATCTCACTGGCTAGCACAACAGCAGTCATAAGGTTCTGTTTCCACTCCTTGGAAACACCCTTTCTGTCTTCAGAAGCAGAGGACAGAAAGGAAAAAGAACGAACACACATCACTGCATATTAAATGCTGCATGTGGAGGCCTTGAAGTGAAGGACATCTAGAACAATACATTATGCAAGAAAATAAAAAGAGCCACTTCAACAGGAATGGTGAAAAGGAAACTGTAGGGAATTCAATTCAGATTGACATTTATTAGAAAAGAAACAATGTAGGTGTCAATTTACCATATTTACAGGAGGCCTTCGGAAGTAAAATGGAAGCTTCTCTGTTACATTTATACAGACTAGATCCACATCAAGAGTTGTGCAAGCAATCTAGAGCAAAGAAACAGGAACAGATTATTAGATGCGCCATTTCGTAATGCAAGAAATGTCTCTCCAGAGGCAGTTCAATTTTGAAATGAAGTACAACACCTACAAGGTGTGCCAATAAAACAGCAGTGCTTAAAGCGCATAGCCAGAGCACATAGGGCTAAAAATCCTGACTCTTTTCTCACAGAACAGCTTTTCCAATAAAATAATGATCAACTCAAAGGCAAAACTTACTCTTTATTCTTATCTGACATGGAACATACAGAAGCAGTGCTGTTTTTTGGTAAAAGAGCTCACAGCTAATAAAGGACCCATAATTCTCTAATCCCATAATTCTCCCAATGTTGCAGCTGTTTAAATACTTTTACCAGCAGCAACCAAGAAAAGACTGAAACAGAAGAAGAATTTTAGAAATGATGAGTTACGCCACATGCCCAGTACTGGGCCCATGCCATGGTGCCTCACTTTACTGTCTGGATAAGAACGACAACTTTCTGAAAACCAAGCCTTTGGAGGAGTCTCAAGATGGCACCTGAGCTCATGGTTTAAATACTTGGCTTTGAGCTCACACCACAAATCATATCCTCTGTTAATAGAGAAGGAATGAACAAAGGGTAGAAAATCTCCACACTGACACATACAGAAAATTAAATGGACATAAAAGCTAGCTCTTGATTTACATATAATCTCAGGCACACAAGACTCGTAGGAATTATATATGTCTACCCTGTAAAGATGATTACACAGGATCAGATTAACACCAGTAAGCAGCATTGTGACAAAGAAGATAAAGCTTGTTGAACATGCTCAAAAGGAATTTCCAATGTATAGAGGAACTCTCAACACTCAGAAACTTGCCATCCACTGCTTCAAATACACCTAGGCCAAGTGCCAGTCCTTCTTCCCTCCTCTCACCACCATGAAAGCAGTGGGGCTGCAGTCCCACGGCAGGGCTGCAAGACTGTGACACTCCACTGTAGCACAGAGTTCTGCAAACTTATCTTTCAATGGTTCACATGAAATCTGCACAGACATGAGAGCGGAGGCTGAGCTTTAGGAATGTTTCTTACCTTAGCTGTTGATACAACTTCCTTCAAACTGAACTTTATCTTCATGCTCTAACTTTACTAACTCTCTTAGGCAGAATACAGGTTGAATATACTACAAATACAAATCTAAAATGCAAGTTTAGCTCCACAGTAGCCAGTTTTAATCTTATCCTTATGTGAAGTACAAACTACCACCTAAACAGAGGTGATTTACAGGAACTTGCTCAAAGCAAATAGCTCTGAATCATATCCTAGAAAACACGCCAGTGAGACCATAGAAAATTCAGGAAGAGAGAGATCCAAGAAAAATGGAGAGGAAGAATACACATTAAAAGCAGGCAAGCTGCCCTGTGTGATGAGAAAACAAGCCCTCCTAATCAGTTCCAGAAACAGTGGAAAACACTTTTCCATTTTGAAAATTATGTGCAATGGAAAAGGATGTGATCCAAATGCCAGGATATCTACAGGATTCCAGGGACAAGAAGAACTCAAAAAACACCACTGAGAAAAAAATAATAATAATCAAGAGTCACAATGTCACATAAGGAGGAATTTCTGAACTGCACAGAAAGTTGCAGAGATTTCTCTAAACATCCCAAATTCAGCCCAGATTTGGCTCCTGGACAAGTCACACATGCAGGCAGGTTAAGGTTACCCAGCCTCCTAAAAGGATCTGAGCGAAAACTTCATCCAGAAAATGCCATACAGCAGTTGGACAGCCCAGCACCTGCCTGGCCTCACCACAGGCAAGAGCCCCATCTGCTGGGAAATAACAGTCAGCTAGAGATAAATTCACTGGTGCTTGGATGGCCTGAAGACAGACAGGTTTGCTTTGGCAAACATTTTACAAATAAACTGAAATTTGGTTTTGCAGTATATCCTCAGACTTACATAAGCAACATTTTGTAGATACTGGTGAATCGCTAATTTCCTACAAACAATAGGCAGAACTAATACTCTTATATTTTCCTTTCTGAAAGCAATAGGCCAGACCTCAATAACAGCACAGAGCAGGCATCCCAGTTGCAGCCAAAAACAATTTTCCTTGGGAGCCTTAAATTAAGAGCATGTCCTACAGTTATCTCAGCAAACACAACTTCCTCATAACACCAAGGATACAAATTATTTGTAGAATTTGAGCATATTTTTCAGCACATATCACTGCCTGTCTCAGTAAAAGGAAAGCTTCCTTTGCTTGTGGGAAGAGGGAACTGACTATTTTTAGGCTGTGCTAAAACTAAAGCCCATCTACAATGGTCACGTATCTTCTATGAACACATGAAAAATCCTGTCCTATGGAGAACAAACTAAGTGCCAAATCGTTGGTGAGAAAGATGATGCTACTGTGGCAATACAGTTACCAACAGCCAATTTTAAAACACAATTTGTGGTGCAAGACTCAGCCTAGGAGGTTTTATCCTTAAGAATGAAAGATTTGAGTCATTAGGAGGCATACATGCATACTGAGACTCCACATGCTTGATGATCCCTGTTAATACCTCTACAAACCTCTCCATACATACTTAGAAAACTTTAAACAAAAGACAAACATACAAATCTGCTCTGTATGTGAACATGTAAGAATCACAGAATGGCCAAGGTTGGAAGGGACCTCAAGGATCACTAATCTCCAACCCCCCTGCCACATGCAGGGCCACCAACCGCACCATTTAATGCTAGACCAGGCTGCCCAGGACCCCACCCAGTCTGGCCTTGAATGCCTCCAGGAATGGGGTTACAACTAAGGAAGATATCCTTCACCTCCCCAGGTCAAGAGAGTTTTGAGCATGACAGAAATTAAGATGGTCTAATTACAATCCTGCTTTCTTCCTATTATGCTGTCTGTACCTGTGAGAGTGTCAGCCTGAAGCTGCACTGGGCCTGCTCGGAGCACAGCCATCCTGACAGAGCAGCAAAGCAGATCTGCCTGTTTCATTTCTTGGACCATTTTCGTAGCCCTCCTCTGGATGCATTCCAACAGGTCCACACCTGTTGTACTAAGGACTCCACATGTGGACACAGTAGTCCAGGTGAAGTCTCACCAGAGCAGAGGGGCAGGATCACCTCCCTAACCCTGCTGGCCACCCTTCTTTTGATGCAGCTCAGGATACAGTTGGCTTTCTGGGCTGTAGGGGCACACTACATCCAGACTGCCATCCATCAGTTCCCTCAGGTCATTTCTGGCAGAGCTGTATTCCATCCTTACATCCCCAGCTTGTACTGACAGTGGAGGTTGCCACGACCCAGGTGCGAGACCATGCACTTGGATTTGCTAAACCTCATGAGGTTCACCTGGGCCCAATGCTCAGTCTGTCTAGGTCTTTCTAGATGGCATCTAGGCCTTAATGAAGCCCAGACAGATAACAGCAGTGGCTCTTCCCTTATTCACTGATGCACTTATATCACCATAGAAAACAAGGTTGATCAGGCAAGATCTGCCCTGTTGAAGGCATGCTGGTTATCCCATATTACCTCTCCTTTTCTTGTATGTCCCTTACCATAGCTTCTAGGAGGATCTGCTGCATGACCTTCTCAGTACAGAGGTGAGGCTGACAGGTTGGTAGCTCCCTGGGTCATTCTTTCTATCTTAAAAATGGGTGTCATACTGCCTTCTCCCAGTAACCTGGGAACTTGACCTGACTGCCACAACTTTTCAAATATCTTTGAGAGTGGCTTGGCAACTATGCCAGCCAATTACCTCAGGACTCTTGGATACATCTGGAATAAGCCACAATAATTTTATGCTGTTAACAGAGCCCAAAAGAAAATGATGGAGAGAAAAGTCTCTTAGAAGTCTTTTGACTCTTGCACATCCTCAGAAGTTCAGTCTTGCAACAGAGAGAAAAAAAAAAAAAAATCAGTCAGAAATGAGTTTCATTGTCACTGTTACAATTAATGCTTAAGTTCTTCTGCTTCTTTAAAAGCTCACCTTCTTTTATAGCCTCTTGCCTTATACTTTGCAAGTTTTCAAAAAGGAGAGGAAATAATTTAAAAAAAATCAGAAAAATATAGTTTTAATATTTCAAAAATAGGCATTCAGCAGAACCAGAAACTGAAAAACAGCAGAACTGAAAAACAAATTCAGCTTCTTGACAACCTCTCTTTGAAAGTAAACTCTGGCATTCCTCCAAAGATGTTCCCATTTGCAGTTGGTGTCCCAGTGCCTTTTTCAAATTGCACATCTGCTTGCTGCCTGCCAAGGGCAATACAGACAGATCACCTCTACCAACTCTTCCAATTCACCCTCAATGACTTAGGAGCTTGCAATGGGTCAGATGTGTCACTATCTTGATAATTTTTTTTTTCCCCTTTTGCAAGGAAAGTATTTTGAAAAGAAATTGAGCTTAGCATTTGAAAGCAAGTCAATCAGATCACTCGCAGGTGTTCAGGACCAACTACTCACATCAAGTCCCTTAACCCTCCTAGGATTTCTCCCAGTCTTTCACTCTGACCACTAACCACAAGAGAACCTACGTTGTTTAATTAGCTCCATGGCATGGCTATATAAAATGGAAAACTAAAACAAAACAAAGAATGCACTCAAGCTACTCGAAGACACTGTTAGTGCCAGTTCTATAACAACTTACAGTTTGTACTTACATGGAACAATTTCTCCGTCTTTGGAAATACAGCTATGATGTCATACAATCTTATATTTGTAGATGTAGATCTCTACAAAAGGAGGAAATGATTACTACCTTGACTTCTGGCAGGCGACAAAGGTATACACAATGATTATAACCAAAATAATAATGAGAAAATCCCCTCACCATTTTCAAGCACTAAAACAAAGCCAATAATCTAATTAAATAGTAGGTCTCTACTGTGAATAATTCTCTGAAGTCATTTTGAGGCCTGTCCCATCCATTTACCTTTTGTCTCAAGCACAGCCCCACAAACACACATGGGGCTCACTCCTGGTATTCTAGTGTACATACATATAGAAGTCAAGAATTCAAATAAAAGAATAAAGGAACAGAACTACAACCCCATACAGACAAGTGATCAGCACAAATCACATCCAATTTCATAAACTCACATCCCCTCATGATGCTTCAGATTCTAAAGACCTGATCTGAGAAATCAGTGCCGAGTATCCTAAGAAATCCATTAAATCCTTCCCTACACAATTACCAAATTGACATTCTCTCATTGAGAAAAGGAAATAAAAAAAAAAAAACAACAAAACAAATATACACTGAAGGTACTTACCAAGAGATTACAGTGGGAAGGATCAGAAACAACAAGTGTCAGACGGGTTAAGACTTTAAGTCTTTTAGATGTCCCCTATGATGGAAAAATAATACAGGATTTAAGAAGCTCCAAAGCAAAACTTCGTGGCAACTTTCACCCTCTCTACTATAAAAAGAAAGTTGTGTCTTGCCTATAATAATTTCCTGGAAGTCTGTAGTTAAGCTCCTCTAATATAAAAAAGAAACATTCTTTATATTGATCTGTTGGGTATTGTATCTGCCCTTCAGAAAGAAAGGTTCACCATGTATCTCTAAGGAATGGGTCAACTGAAAGGAGAAAAATTGAGAGGAAGAAAAAAATAAAAAAGAACACCATATGGAAAATATGAACATGCTTTATTAATACCACTCCGGTTTTCCAAGGAGGCCACAACTGCAAGCAAAAGCATTTCCTTAATTAACATACATCAGAGTTGGTTCACTACATCCAAATCTTGC
The DNA here is from genome assembly GCA_035772895.1 of Perdix hodgsoniae. NCBI lineage: Eukaryota > Metazoa > Chordata > Aves > Galliformes > Phasianidae > Perdix > Perdix hodgsoniae. Next base: position 15,595,330 of record JAPSGF010000013.1, read on the forward strand.
TCATCAAATCCAGGAAGTAATTTCCAAACCTCAGGCTCAAATTCAGAGAATTACACTGCAATTATTCAACTACAAGATTATTCAGAATTCATAAGCAACAATTTTAAGGAATAATTTTTGAAAGAGCAGAGCCTCCTCCAACATGAGCGTTAACATTTCTCCAATGTTGGGAGTTTTAAGAAACAAGCAGTGGACAAATTTCTCATTTTATTAACAGGTGATGAAAAAATATTATGTGTAAACACACAAATGAAAAAATGGTGCTCAGTAAAACAACTCATAGCTGGAACACAATAAACACACCTGCACAATAGGCAAAGATGGAAACAGCTCTGATGGAGATACCGGCTTGGCTATTTCCTTAAAAGAAAACAAAAGAAAGTTATCCAAAATATAATGGGACATTTAGAATGTACACAGAAGTTGCGTTCCAACTTCAAAAATAAGTTTGCTGTGCTAACAAAAGTATTTCCTAGGGACAATTTACAGACCATAGTAAAAATTAACTCCGGGGCAGTAATACAGACTTATAAAAATAGGAGTTCCATTATAAATATAAATACAAATACACTTCATTTAAGCGAGTATGTAAAAACAAAGGGGGGAGGAGCAGAACACAGATTTATGAGAGCAAACACATCACCAACAAAGAAGCTGAACTGAAATTACCTGTTTCTTTTCTTTAAAATCGATGGTGTGATTAAGAGCGACTGCAGAATATCCCACTAAGGAAGTGAACACACTGTGAGCTGCTTTGTTCACCAACAGAAACAAGCAGAAAACTGTCACATGTTCATTACTTAAATATCTCAAAATAAATAACGATGTGCACGTTTACCTTTCACAGTGAACTTTTCTGAACGTTAACTCACCAAAGATGTGCCTTAAGAGTACAAATTTCTTTTTTCTCTTCTCCGTGTGTGCGAGGGCACACGCAGTGATGCACAGCTACCTAATGGGAGCAGCTGGGCAGGCTGAGGTGTGGCTGGGAGCCTGGCTTACCCTGCGGTGGGTAAGCCAAAGGCTGCCAGGTCCTGGCTCCGCATCGATAATAAGGCTGCGCCTCGCAGCAGCAGCAAATTGGAAAGCGCTTTACGAGGGGAGGCGTGACCACGTCCTGACCGTGTTGAACAGGACTAGAGGAAGCCACGAAACCCGTGCTGAAGATCAGCAACCCTGGAACAAGTTCTCTGCAGAGACTGGAGAGCAACCGGAGATGCTAAAAGCGCTGTTGGGGCACGGCACAGACCCCGTGCCCTACGAGGGGCACAGCAGGACCGGTGCACGGAGCTCTCGCCCCGTCCAGCCCCGCTTCTCCAGCCTTCACGCCGCTGCCGCAGCCCGCAGCCCGCAGCCAGCGCCGACCCCCAGCTCAGCCCGCCCCGCCACCCCGGCCTCAACAACACACCCACCCGCTCCCAGCCCGGCCCCCGCCCCGACTCACGGTGCGCCGCGGCCTCCAGCAGGCTCTGCACGGCCTTCCTGTCCGCGCCCTGCGGCACGTTCAGATCGGCGAAGCCGGCCATGCTGCGCAGCGCGGGGCGGAACGAGGGCTGCGGGCGCGGCCGGCACCGCCCCCGGCGGCCCGGAGCAACCTGGGGCTTGTAGTCCTGCCGAAGGGAGCAGGATAGGCCCGTGCAGGCTGGGCTGGGAGCGCAGCGGGCGGGCGCTCGGGGTGCGCGTGCTGCCCAGCAGGGGGAGCCGCGCTTCTGCTCCTCCACCGGCCGGATCGCCTCCTACCGAGCGCTGCTGCTGCGTGCCGGAGAGGAACCGTTCCCAGTTAAGGCCGTAATTTTCTTGCGTTAACTAAAAAAATGTGAAATAAAATCCTAGGCTGATGCGTCTCTCTATTGCCCCAAATGCAGAAGCGCTGAACAGTTTCAGTAGACCGCAAGTCACGTGCGCTTTGACTCTGTAGCACTGTTGCAAAACTCTCTCATTTTATTGCTGCCAATCAGTGCGGCACCAGCACACCAACAGCTCTACATCACCGCTGTGCTGGGGGCCCAGGCTTGGACACGGGGCCTCACAAGGGTAGGGCAGAGGGGAACAGTCACCTCCCTCTCCCTGCTGCCACCCCTCTTTCGATGCAGCCTGGGATATAGTTGGCCTATGGGCTGCAAGTGCACACTGCTAGCTCATATCCAACTTTTTGTCCATCAAGACTCCGAGTCTTCCACTGCAGGGCTGCTCTCAGGGAGTTTTTCTCCCAGTCTGACTGTCTGGGGTTGCCCCAGTTCAAATATAACACTTTGAATTTGGCCATGTTGAACCTCACTAGGTTTTTGTGGGCACACTTTTCAAGACTGTCCAGGTCTCTCTGGAAGGTGTTCCTTCCATGTTTCTGCAAAGGAGTTCTGCTTTGGCCTATCTCTGCCTATAACATGTTTCCTACTGGAACAGCCAGAGCTGCTTCTCTGCCATTTATCTGAACACACAGCCCAAATGGTCTTCTCAAGGCTTTTCTGTTAAGTGTGTGAACACGGGAGAGCTCAAAGCATTATTTCAAGTTTTCTTTGACAGTGCATGATGGAACTTGATTGAATTTGTCTAAATAAATGCAAGAAGAAATCCATAAACATGTATCAATTATTTTTGAATGGCTCTATTGAACTAATATTCAGAGACATTAAACAAGATTAAGCAGCATTTGTGTCTGGCAACAGACAAGCAAAACAAACCTTTCCTCAAGGCACTACAAATGGAGAGCACAAACAGATCTTCATCAATCCTTCAGAACTCTATCTCTGTAATGGCCCTCCCAGCATTGTGTATCATCAATTACTTATGCACATCAGTGTGCAACCCTATTTCCTCCATCAGCTGCTTGGATGTTAACATTTTTGTTTAGACCAGCTCCAGTGATCTACTTAAAACATAGCTGTGGTCCTCACTGTCAGTCACAAACTTCAAACATGCTTTGTTTCACCTGTGTCCTGAAGTCCTCCTAATGCAGCCAATTTTTTCTCCCCCCTGGCTATGTTTTTCACACCATATTTAAATTTTAGGGAAGACCTTTTCGAGTCCTATGAAGTGATATTCTTCTAATATGCCCCCAGTGGGCATCCCAGGGTAGCAGCTGTCCTATATATATACACATATATATATATGTGTTTCTTTGACTTTAGTTCTGCATGTAGCATTTTAAGGAGCTAAAGATATTTGGCACCACCTATCTCAGCAACTCAGTAGCTTGAATCTCAGGGTCACTTTAATCATAACCTTCACAGTCTCCTTCATAAAGCTGCAGGCTGAAGTTTCAGGGATGAGAACTGTTTTTCAGAGTGATCAAGAATTTCTAGAATAAATTTCATTGTAATTGTTTTTCTTCTTTTCAGCTGACAGCTTACTGCTCATATTTGCTGGTTCCAAAAAAGGAAGACATCACTTCACATTTATTTTGCTTGCACAGGTGCGAGTATTTATTTTGACAATGATAAGAAATGCCAATGATGTGAATGGTTACCTTTCACTGCCACAGAGTGGGGATGATTTATTTTCACAAAGGCAAGAAAAGACAGAAAAGAAACTGCAGCTGCAACATCTTTGCTAGAAGTTGGACAAGGGTGTTATTTGTTAACTACATGCTGGGAATAAAAATCAAGGTTCCAGCAATATTTGTCCATGGAATTTTACCCAGCCTGCGATAAAATATTCTAAATATTTTGACAACGTATTTCCCCAAGGTAGGAGAAATGTGTACCTATACTTTTATTTATTATTCCCAACAGCAGGTCTTCACCAGACCTATATTGGTTTCCAGGAAAAGAATATGAAAAGGAAAGAAGAAAATATACAACAAGCAAATGAAAATGACAGTTTATGAAGACAGACTGGATCAGGCAAGGAAGGACAACGAGGGAGATGATAAAAAAAAGAAGGGAAAATAGCAAGAAGAAAAACCCTCTTTATTACATTTCATACTCATGTTGTAGGATGAAAAGGATCTAGAATTAAATTGCTTAAGAAGGAAAATGTAGCAACACCTGTAAGATTTTATGTTAAGATAAGCACAGATCTTGTTTTCCAGATACAGCTGTGTGGGGGAAAGAGTTACTAAGTTGGGCTGTCAGCGCTTTCTCCTCTGCTCGTGAGTTTTGCATGCTGCAGACCTGGACCCACTTCAGGCAGCGGGCTGTGAGCTAGCAAGACCTGCTGTTCCAATGGACTCTGTGAGCAGCACACTCTCAGCAGAGAGGTGAAGCATCCAGAATGTAGCATGAGTTCTTTTGTCACAGGCACTTCCATAGAAACAGACTGGCCTCACCAAATCAACCTGTGCTGCTGACATTTTGTTTCCTTTATTTCCTCCAAACATGTCTATCTTACCTTACGTTACCAACACAGAAGCAAAAAGTTGATATAAATACCTACTGTAATATTTTATGCTCTGTATGAATCTTAAATTCTGAAGATGTCCTGTGGCTTTTTAATATTTCCCTCCTCTGGTGGAGAAAAAAAAATAATTATTTTTGGAGGGAAAAGAAATAATAATAATAAAAAAGCTTTAAAAATCAAAGAAAAACTTCAAAGAAAAATCAAGAAAAATGTCAATAACAGCATGAAAAATGGTGGATGAGACCTCTACAACAGAGTCAGGGGTACACAGAAATATGAAGAGGATTTTATAGGTAAGCAGCCTAAAGTACTCAAAGAATAGTTAGCTAAGCTGTGACAAATGGATTTGATGCTATTTATCGAGGCCTAATGTTAGGTGAAGAGTTATATCCTGAAAGGGGTGAGAGGTTTTACAAATGTCAGCTTGTTCATGACAGCAATCAGCCAACCATAGGTTTAATTTCTGTATGCTGTTTGGAACAACAGTTAGAATTTTTATTTAGGATCACTGAAGACAAAAGCAGAATGTTGACTTGGAAGGATCAACTTCTAACACTGTATGTGATTGATTTTAAATTCATGGAACAGATGTAATCCCGTGGAATGAGGAATGCTCTCTGCTGTCACAGGCGCTGGGCACGCGAAAACATCTGAAGCACACAGGGAAAGCAACTCACCAGTCAATCCTTGAAATTTGGAAGGTTTTCTAAGCGTGCTCCAGTGAAAAGATTTCAAGGAAAAGATTTTAGAGAGGCACCAGCAGCTTCATCTTGACAGTGTTTTGCCTTTTTCCGTGATAGTGCATAACGTCCCTTTCTGTTATAGAATATAAATCACTTCAATTGGCTCATCTTTTCAAAGATTAAGAGAGTAAACACAAAGAATGGCTGCATGTAACCTTTGAGAAGGAAAGAAATCAAGCAATTAACTTCTAATGAATTGTATGGGGACTTGATACAGAAGAAAAGATGATACTTTTACCCCCTTTTAGGTTGAGATGGGTACATACATCACGCAAATGATTGTGCGTATATTTCTCTGAGTACACTTTCTAGAGTCAAGTTCCAGAAGGAATCCATGGGCTGTCAAAAGGAATGAGTGTTTAATGAACTGTGTCAACACTTTTGCAGGAAGCCCCAGATTATAATTTGCTCTGTAAAGTGACATTTTAAGTAACTGAAAAATTGCCTTACAGCAAGTATTAAACTGCACGATGTTATCAGTTCTTATGATATGAATCTATTTTAAACAAAATTTTTCCAGTTCTGATCTCAGATACTATTTTAGAAAAATGTATTCACACAATGAGGAAATAATCTCCTTTCTCCACATGTTGCCTTAACGCATTAACTTATTTTCATGTGTCCTTGGCATTACCAAAGATTCGTTTTCCTTTTACTATTTGCTTAGCAGGGGAGGAAGGACAGGGGCTCTATCACCTGAAAGGTAAGTCATCTGCAGCTCTAGGTTCCGGAATATGCTGGGGGTGGTTAAACAGGGAAGGATTTTATTGCAAGTGGACACAGTAAGGCAGCTAACACTGAAGTGCTGGAAAAGTCTGAACAGGAAAACACTTTTAGCTTTGCAATGGTCAAAGAGCTGCCCAGTAAGATCTCACAACTTGAAACTTGCTTATTTTATGATCCTACTCAAATCAAGATGTGGGGGCAGCAGGGAAAGGAAGCACCTGAGCTGCCCAGTGCTGCTCACTGCTTGAGAGATACTCTGACCCTGGGGAGCTGCCTGCACTCACACTGTGCCAGGGCAGCTTCTCCCTCACCTGACCCCAGCCCTTGGTTCTGCTCACAGGAGTGGGGCCAACACACTGCCACACATGGTGAAAGATCTGTTCCGAGGTTGAGGTGATGCTGACAGAATGGAAGATTTTGTTAAAATTGAGAATGAGATGTTTGCTGTGGATCTGTGCTAGGAGTGTCAGATGAGTTTTATCAGATAGATGAGTAGTTACCAGGTCTTTCTTCAAAGCGGGGTTTTATGGCTGCATGATGTCAGCTCATTTTTACTGCTTGGCCACACAAACGGTTCTTCTCTCTCTGTTGTGCATACTAAAAATAGTGCTGCTGTGCCATTACCTCCAAGAACTCCTCTCAGATAACAATGACATTGGTCAATGGTTATGATCCATCTGGGGGCTCCTGTTTCCTCTGTGTCATCTAGCTCCTCTCTTGGCTTAGAAACATAGAAAAAGCAGGTGTGTTTCATGCTTTTGCTACTTATTGTCTAGCATGACAGCATACCAAGAAGCATAATTCTCTGTGGGCACCCCACTGAAGACTCAGTCCTTGCTGTGCTTGCAGGTGGGGAGGTGACTTCCAAAACTGAGAAAGCTCTGGAGTCCCAGTAATGGAATCATGAGTCCCAGTTCTGGGATCTCTGCAGTACCAACAGTAGTTCAAAGAAACGATTTGGTTTTTGCTTCTTTCTTTTTTTTTTTTTCTTTCTTTCTTTCATTTTTTTTTTTAATACGTTACTGAAAGGATTGCACGTGGGGTAGTGAGTGAGTTGAAAACAATGTAATATAAGTAATAAAAAAGGAAACGCAGGTACTGGAATTCACGTTGATAGAATAATAAGGAAGAAATCTAAGTCCTGAAGATCCGTAAGCCCGCAGACACGCAAGACAGTACTTGGCAGAGCACCACGAAGCGCCGCGGTCCCCTCTCCCCGCAGTGGCCGACGGACCTCTCGCTGCTCGCACCGTCCCGCAGGGCTCGGCACTCCCGCTCCCTCCCGGTGCTGCATCCTCCGCACTCTCTGCGAGCCGTCCCGGCCGGAGAAGCGCTGCCCCGCTCCCGTGCCGCCGCACACCGCGGCCGTCCCGCCGCCCGCGGGAGGAGGGAGCGAGGGCGGAGCGGCGGCCGCCCCGCTCCCGGCTCCCCGCGCCGCGCTTCCCGCCG
>JAPSGF010000013.1:15602985-15623520 GCA_035772895.1 Perdix hodgsoniae
TCCGCCGCCGCCGCCGCCGCCGCTCGGGCCGGGCTGGGGGCGCGCAAGGGATGGCGCGGTGCCCGCCCCGCAGCCGCCCGGGGAGCGTCGCGGGAGCGCGCGGCCGCTCCGGGGGAAGTTGAGGGCCGCTCCGGCGGCTGCGAGGGGGCGGGAGGCGCCGGGCGGCCGAGGAGGAGCCGGAGCATCCCGGGCAGCGCGGTGAGCCGGGCGGCGGGGCTCGATGGGCAGCTCGCGCCGCCATGGTCATCGCCCTCAACGGCAGCCACCTCTACGGTAACCTCCGGCCCTTCGCGCTGGAGGAGCCGCGGGCGCTGGGCGGCGGGAGGATGATCGCCGGCTCGTGGCCCCCGCGCAGCCTGGCCAAGCTCGGCCCGGGCGGCACTCCCCCGCCTCTGCCCGCCGCCAGCCCCGCGCCCGGGAACGACTCGCAATGCGGGGAGCAGATCCTCAGCTACGGCAACGTGGAGAAAGTTGTCATCGGGGCCGTGCTCAGCCTCATTACGCTGCTGACTGTCGCCGGCAACTGCTTGGTGGTCATCTCCGTCTGCTTCGTGAAGAAGTTGCGGCAGCCCTCCAACTATCTCATCGTCTCGCTGGCCCTGGCCGACCTCTCGGTAGCCCTGGCCGTCATGCCCTTTGTCAGCGTGACTGATCTCATCGGTGGCGAGTGGATCTTCGGGCGCCTTTTCTGCAACGTCTTCATCACCATGGATGTCATGTGCTGCACGGCCTCCATCATGACCCTCTGCGTGATCAGCATCGACAGGTGAGCGACCCCTGCTCCAGCCGTGCTGGGGACCCTCTGCCCCCCACTTTTTCCTGAAGAAGAAAGAGGCTCTTGATGGGCCAGAAGTGCAGTGTGAGCCCTGTAGCCTCTTGTTTGAAGGAGCCGAGTGCCCCATTAGCCCCCAGTTAGCCATGCTGCTCTTCCCACGCAGCCCGGGAGGTCACAGCTTTACAGCTGTGTGCGGTTTCTGTGGCTGCCTACAAATAAAGCAAGTGGGCATTTGTTGCTGCTTTGACATGTGCAACGCGTGTCTCCAACTGCATTATAGCAAGGCTGGAGCTGAGCTGTTTCTGAGGTTGGTGCTGCTGTGACTCACTGGGGTTTGGTGGAGTTTCACCAGGTCAGAGCTTGCTCAGGAATTACAGCTCATTAGGTTTTTACCATTATTCTGGTACAACCTGAGAATAGCTGAGTTTCAAGTAGCAGAACCATTTTGGACAAGTAATCTTATGACTGAAGGAAAAATTGCTTTGAAGTATTTGCCTCTCTGTATATATATTTTCTGTTCCCCTTAAAACAACAAACAGGATATCCTCACGGACAGCCAGCTTCTTACAAAAACTAGTCCAGGCAAGCACTGGGGCACTAAGAAAGTGAGATAGGCTGCAGGAGGATAGGCCCAGAGATAGGCTGCAGGAGGAACTAAGGTATTTCCAATGTTAAGGCCATCCCTGAGATCTCACATATGCCCATGTCTAAGCTCTCCTCTGCAGAGGAAGGCTAACATATTTCTTTAATCCCTGCAGGTCCAATCTGAAATCAGATGCAGCCTGTAACTTCCCTTTCACACAGCCTAAATCCTATGCCAGGCATTTTAGCATCTAGAGGGAGACTGTTTTCCTTGCAACTCAGCACAGCTAGCAGAAAGCAAAGAACTTCCTAACTATACTGTAGGAGTTTATCAGAGTCCAATATCAAACAGTTGCCTTGACTCTTGTCTACTTCGGAAAGTTTTTGGAAAGGACTCTGCACTGAGCTTATGCAGAGAAACAGTCTTTCAGAAGAGCCCAACAATAACCAGAGGTTGTTTCATTCATTTCAGGTCAGTTTCCATTCATCTCAAGACTTCAATTTCTTTGTAAGCATTCCCTGCTCTGATGTTCTCTTCTTTGTGAATTCTGCTTGGCTAGCAGTTATGTGAATGCTGCAAAACATCTTGTAGCAATGAAATCTACAGACAGACTTTGACAGCATCAAAGGATTTTGTTACTGTTATTTTTGCTTTGATATTTGTCATCTTTTAATTTAATTCCAGCATTGTAAGAAAATACAAGTAGACTTATCTGCCTTTCCAGTGTTCTATTTTTCTCACCTTGTCATTTTTGAGATAGGTCATTTTCAGTTTTCCACACTTGCAGCATAAAATATTTTCATCCATTGATTGTTCTTGATGTTCGTGACTGAGCTCTCCATCTCTATTTCTAATAACCTTCTTAAGACAGGTTAACATAATTAATCTCTCTTAGCCAAATAAGGATGTGTGACTGATTCACTTAGTAGCAATGGAATAAGTCATTTTTCTTCCTTGTCACTGCTTCGCTTAACATTTGAGCTGACTGCTGTGTGCTGAGCAAAGGCTTTGGCTGGGCTGATCATGGGGATGAGAAGATCTCTCACTTTTTCCTTTCCTTTATATTCCCCCTCTCAAATAAAGACTTACAAGAGATAGAGCTGTGTATTTTGAACAGAACATAGCCTATTAGGAATGACTGGTTTTCATTTACTGGTTTAAACTAGAATCATTCTCCTCTTGTCTATTCCTACCTGTATTACTGAATGTTTGTTTAACATGATACCTTCCTAATTCATTATACCGTTATCTACTTCCTACTTGAAATCAAAATTCTGTCAGTCCATCAGGATGCTCTAATCTCTGTAACTCACATCCATTGGATAGTTAAGATAGGTGATATTGGTGATATTGTAAAGAGAAGGAGACAAGCCAGCAATTCATTAGCAAATTGTCTTCACCATTTGGAAATTAAGAATGTTAAAATTCCATGATTTGCAATCCTATTTAAAAATAAATAATCTTAAACTGCTGTGAGAGTGCTCAGATAAACCAAAGATGAACTTGAGAGGCTAAGTTGTCTTTGAATGTTGAGTATGTGGAAAATATGCAAACCAAGGAGTGCTGATGAAAAATAAATGTGAATGATAAAGTGTCACCACTGTAAGTTAGTGGTTCCAGCTTACTTGCTGTTCACACCTTTATGTAGTTAGGAAAGTTTTAACAAATTAGGAGACATACCTCTGAAAAACAGAGTGCTTCTAGATAAAGTAGTAGGACAGAAGCTAGCAAACCACAGTGCGTGAAGTGCATCAGAGGCCACTTTCCACAGGTATGGTGGAAACACTTGCATGTTTTACGTTACCTAGGAGAAGATCTCTGGTGATAAAGCCCTTATAATCCTACTGCAAAGAATAAAAATATGAGATGAACCAGGAAATCCAGAAGCAGGGGACAAATGAATAAAATTCACCACGGCCACTGTCCTGTGTGCTGTTAGATACACTTAAACCTAGTAGCACAATTTAGTAGTCCTGTTGTCTCCTGCTTAGAGAGAAGGGACGAGATCTGTTAAAACTGAACATTTTTTTTCCAAATAACTAGGCTCATTGGGATAGTTTGGGAAGCCTTTGTCATCTGGTGGCATCTCTCCTGAAAGGAAGGACACAGCTGTTTTAGGCAGTGCAGAGTCAGCAGACAAGTTGAATGTTTTCATTATTAAACCCCTATGTTATCGGATATCACTCAAATGTAAACAGCTGAAAGAATGTTACTATGGAATTAATGTAAACAAAAGCTTGATTACCAACTGTTAGGCAAAGTTTTTGTGGAGAGGTAGTACAATTGGTTGGACAAACAAATGTAGCTGGTAAGAAAGAAGTTTGAAGCCCATCCAAAGAGGATAAAATAAGTAAATTCCAGAGGCTTTTTGATTTGTTTTACTTGCAGAGATATAAGCTAATGGCTCATGTCACTGAATGCCAGCAGCTGGCAGGCCTACTGCACGCACAGAGACTGTGCTGCACAGCCCTCGGGGACAGACACATTTTTCACCTGAATTTGCAGGAAGATGCAGATTGACATGGAGACTACAAGTGGACCGGTTTGATTCTGTTGCCTGGTCAGACACGTCCCACGTGGCCTGTTCCAAAGGAGCGTGCCACTGCCTGAAATTATACAGAAGGGTATCGCAGGATGCCTTTTACTGTTCTTTCCTTTCCCTCCGGCTTTTATTTATTTATTTAGAGGTATAGCAGAGTGTCAGCAAAATGTATCACTTGTGTTTATAAGCAGCTGATTGACAGAGGCCTGCAGCACAGCAAATTCAAGGCTCGCCTTCCCTTTTGCAGCAGCAGCATAGTGCCAGGTCTGGGCACCACATCAAGTTTTTCACCTTCTCTGTGTTTAAACACAGGTTCCCAAATAGGATACATATTTGAGGAGAGTGTTACTGAGGGCAATGGTCTGAGAGTCAAACACAACCTATCTTTTGTCTGAATAGAGCTGCTTGTGCTTTTTTAGGTTGCTTCTGCTCTAAGCTGTATAGAGACTGCAAACATGCTAATACATAGATCTCTGACTTCGTACAGCATGTATAAGGAGAAGCCAGTCTGAACAGGTCACTGTTATCTACAGAGAAATGAACTGTGGGGTGACCATGAGAGAAAGTCCATAACAATATCAAGTTATGGACTATTAAGGTTTTCTATCTCCCTTTTATTTCACAACACAAAAACCTTCACAGATCTTTATTACGATGACCTGACATTAACATATTTTTCAGGAATCTGTGCCTCATTTAAGTCACTTTGGGAAGGAAGCTATCTGCTTACAGGCAGGAGTAAGACCAGACATGACAGACAAGTGTATTTCCACCTTTCCAAATTTCATAAGGATTAAACAAATAAGGCAGCTTGATACCTCCACCATCACTGTCACCTTTGCTGTACTCTATCCATGGTGTGAGTGGTAGCTCTGGAGAAAAGTAGGAGTTACTCAGACTGGTGAGATATTTGTGCCTCAGTGAATAGCAAATAGTAAATAAAGCATTTCTTAGTGGGTTTTTGTTGTTGTTTGTTTGCTTTCTTTTAAAGCTCCACTTTTCTGGCTCTGAATTAAATTATATTACATTTAGATTTCTTTACATTTAAGAGAGCTTGAACATCAGCAAGGAATCACAAGGGAAAATGCAAAACCTGTCTTAGTGGGTGAACGAACATCAAAAAGGAATTAATTGAATTTAATCTGGTGTTGTTTGCCTGCTGATTCATCATGTTATTCTGACCCAAGATAACTACAGAAATCCTGTTTTGGAGAGTATCCACTGAACAATTGCATCAGTAGCAATTTTTAATTCAATTTAAAAATAACTCTTTGCCTTAGAAAGTAATAAAGCAACATAACTATAGTTGAAGAATTATAACACTTGCTCCACACCCACATAAGTAATTAAACACTTCTGGGGGAACTTTACCAGTTTGTATCCTAGCCAACAATATATGACTATTCCAGACTTCCTTTAAATTGATGAGGATTTTCAATTCTCATGCAAACAGTATAGTAATGTGGCTTTTTGTTGTTCCTGAGATTTTTATACGCAAGGAATGCTTTTCTTTCCCCTCTCTGTGTGATATCTTTTATGATGCTCCATGTAACTATGAATGATTATGCTTTACCTTAGCATAGCCTCTAAGTAACCATAGCCTCTAAGTTCTCACCCATTTCATGTTTCCTGGAAGTGTGGCTGGGAGTGCTCATAGGAAGAACTTGTACATAACTTGTAAATAAAGTCTTCAGCACTTTAAATAGCATCCAGGTGTCTACACTCCACCTACATCCAAAACTGATTACCTGACCTGAAAACATTGTCAGCAATATCCTAAGCCTAATGACACCTAGAAGCTCTTTGTGGCTTCTGTTCAGAATAGAACTCTTTTGCCTCTAGGCCACAGGTGAAAATGCTGCAGGCTGTTCTGCTAACCCTGCTCATTTTCTTTAGAATATATGTGTAGACAGGTATGCACAGTCAGATACCAAAAAATCCTGTATCTAATTTATTTTGGATCTAGAATATACACTGACATACAATGCACTGACATACAATGTCCCCAGCTCCAAGGCATTTTGTTCAGTATACAGAATGGAACAAGGTATACAGCAGAAATCTTTATCATTGCCTTAGGCAGTTCTTGTCCTTGCAGTCCTATGGACTAGCACCAGCCAGATTTGTGCTGCTTGCTAGGGATTTGGCTTGAGTAGGGTCTCCTCTGAGGCCCCCTGCTCTATTTAGGGAACCTTGGTATGGGATGGATGCAAGAAACAAAAGTACTGCAATGTAAGGGCTTTTTTCAAACACAGGCTGTGAGCAGGGAGTCTTCTTTCAGTTCTTTAATCACAAACTGTGTGTTCCTTCGTATCTTTGCAAGGTGTAGGCTGTCAAATCCTGCAAAGAGTGGATGTCCTGAAGTCACTGAAGGCTTCAGAAAAGTAGAAAGCTTTGATTCATCTAAAAATACCTAAAGCAAGAAACAAACAAACAAGCAAACAAAAAAAACCAGAAGGAATTACAGGAAAAGTATGTGATGGAGTCACTACAATTAAAGTCTATATTACAGAAAAAAAACCATCAATATGGTAGCAAATTCCTAAATGGCAGAGGCTTTCTTTCCATCGCTCAACCCAACAAGTAGTGGTGCTCTTTCTGAGTCTGTAAATAACTTTATCTAGCTCAGAAAAGGTACAGGCAATATCAATACACTAAAATGAAAATCAAAAGAAAAAAGCAAAGCAGATGTTTTTTATTCCTTTCCATGTAGATTTTCTTATTTATTCAACTTGAAGAAGAGTTACTCACACTGTAACTAGTTCTTGGCCATAGGGATTGTTCTATAACATCTTTGCACAGGTATCAGGCTTCATAATTGACCTTGTCATGCACAGTAAAGAATGGGAGGTAGCAAATAAAAGGTGTTCTAACAAACAGGTCTTTTACTACCAAAGCATGGAAGTTGTGTCATTCTAGAGTAGGAAGAGATGCAAGATCTGAAGTTTGGCAGGAGTCTTGTGACCATGTTGGAGAGGATGAAAAACAGTGGGAAGCTGGAAGACATTATTTTGCTGTTATACGTGCATTTAAAAAGAGAACCATGAAGTGTGTAGATGCAGGATAACCTGGAGGTGACAGGTAAAGATAACTGCAATTGGTCACGATCCAACATATATATTAATGGAGAATAATAGTTCAATTAGTAGCAGGAGATTTCCAATTATACCACATTTACTGAATGCCTTTTCTTGAAACTGGCTTGTTGCATTTTTCCCCCAATTCCAAACTATGTTCTGTTCTCTCCTACCAAAACTTAACACTATATGAGCTTTCAGAAGTTATTTTGGGGTCTCTTAATTCTTGAGGTATCATCCAGATATTTCAAAGGAGCCCTATATCCAGAGGTAAGGTAACGTTAATTCACATTTTTGCCAAACAGGGCATTGTGGAGATATTTGAATAGTGTATTTCTTCCTGTCAAGAACACATAAAGAGTTTCCATAAGTGAGATTGGATTCACTTCAAGATTCACAGGAATAATACAATGCTGGAAACACCTCTCTGTTTTTGAAGGGGACTTTCAGAAATATCTTTAACATAAATCACAAAAACGCAAATACATACCAGACTATCAGATGGCTGTGACAGTGTAGTGTAGCCTATGTACACTGATACCAAATTTTATTTGCCCAGAGTATATTTTCTCGACCTGAACAAGGAAGTATTTGTGGCCATTATACTGCACTTAAAGCAAGATTACTCATACTGCTGGTAATGTTTTCACAATTTTCTAAAGGAGCAGAAATTAACCAGAGATTGTCTTTGAATTTTCTGGAATAATTTTCTCAGAAAAAAATATTTTTTATTTGTAGAAATACTTGTTAATTGCATAAGGGAAGTATCTTGTTTTCTGAAGAGAAATCCAATATTATTTTTAATATTGCCCTTAAGTTTGAAACACTTTATCAGAAATGTTTGTGCCAACTTTTTAAACAGAACATCTGACTTAATCAGCAGTTGATAGTGTATGTATGTCTCTTTCTGCTACAAACTCCTCATACAACTAAGACCAAGGAGTGGAATTGCACAATCTGATATATAAGTCTACAACATATGAGTATCATAAGGCAGTTCTCAGTACAGTTTTTTTTCCAAATAGTCACAAGTATTTGTAAGGAGAGGATAGCTTCTTTTGCCTGGAAGGCCGAGATTTTGTTTTTTCATGTTACATTGGGAAGCCAGTTTCTTCAGAAGGATTGTACTACTTTTGCCAAGATTGACACACTCAGACTGGCGAGATCTTATATTTAGGTTGACTCAGTTACACTGAGACACTTGATTCCTAGTAGTATCATTGCAGAACTTCATGGGGAGGTTGCTGCTGGTAATGCAGTGGGCACCTTCAAATCTAAACCATATGTCTATGGAGAGAGGAGAGAGCTGCCTGCTTTTAAGTGAATCTGAGCATCGAGTCAGCCAGTAGAAATTCTGATAACACACTTTGGTTCTGCCAGCTCAGTTTGAAGCTTGAGTTCAAACTGGTGTTAGGCCACAAACTTGAGGCAGTATTTGCTCTCATAATAAATATTGTATGTTATGGCTCTAAGAAAGAGAACTAGACCAATTTATCATCCAAATAAAAAAAAAACAACAACAAAAAAAAAATCACAAAAAAACAGGCAGAAGTGGAAGGATCTCCCTTTCAGTCCTGTGATTCTAAAAACTCTTATGAAATGAGTCTAAGGATGTTAATGCAGAAATATCTTCCTTGAAATTCAGAAGTTGCCTTTCTTGGCCATAGGTAACAACACTTGATGAAGACAATGCAACAATTTGAAATCATTCATGAAGAATGTGAATGTACAGAACTGAGCCTTTTGCAAAGATAAGGGTAAAAATCTTCAATTACAGAGTTAAAGGCACAATGACTTTTACAGCTCTTTGCCACTAGTCACATGCTCTTCTCTTTATTGGCTTCACTACAAGATTTGTATGTATCTGAGTAAAAATTGGTTTTATTCTGTTTGAAGTACTGTAACAAAATTAAAGAATGAATGCAGCATTTGATTTTTTTCTACCTTGCTGTTCTATCAGCAGGCTTTATATAGAACATCTTGATTATCTGATACATACGGGTGGTTCCATAAATATTAGCTCATATGTAAATGAGGTAGTGATTCACATCTAGCAGTAAACAAGTTTCCTGGGCAATATGCATAGAGGAATGAAAATCCTAATAGTGCCAGCTGTTCTAGTAGCATGCAGACCTGAGACATGCAGGGAAATTAAGTCAGTACTGAATACGTTCTTTCTGCCTTTATGGCCTCTGCTATCAAACTGTGAGCTAGCACAAGAGATCACCAAGGGGGTTAATACCACCATGTACAGTAATTTGCTCTATGTAAAGCAAAATGATCATGATCTGTGTAAGAGACAAAAGCAAGAAGGGACATTACAAAAATAACTTTTTTTTTAAAAGTAACAAGAAACCAGGGTGAAGTCTATTCTTAGAGGTACATTGTGTCTTAATGAAAAAGCTGGCAACAGTTTTTTCCTGAGATATATCAAGGAAATGGGTGGTTTTGGGTACTGTCAATAACTTGAAATCAAGTTTTTTTGCTTATAGAAGTATAAATTAAAAATATAACCACAAGGAGAGTTACTTGTCCATTTTTGCTCACAAATTTTTATGTTTGTTTAGGGAATCATTGGGAAGTGAAATTTGAGCAGTGTGGATGGACTTTTTCCTCAGAAACACAGAATCATTAAGGTTGGAAAAGACCTCTAAGGTCATCTAGTCCAACTGACAACCCATCCTATGATGCCCACTAGCCATGTCCCACATCTATGCTGTTCTGGAAGACCTCCAGGGGCCATGACTCCACCACATCCCTAGGCAGCCCATTCTAGTGCCTGACCACTCTCTCAGAAGTTTTCCCTGATAGCCAACCTGAAAAGCTGGGAAGCTGTTTGTCCTGCAGGGTATGTCAGGTTAGAGAGCCTGAAGAGAGAAGCAGGCAGCAGTTAGCTTTGCCTTATAGGTGACAGAAAACTTCTCAGGGACCAAAGGAAGAATTCATTGGATCTCAGACACTCACTGAGTTCGGTAAAAGCAGAACTGGAATCAAAGGCTTGACTGCAAGGGGACAGTTCTTGTGGGAGAACTGCATACAAACATTACTTCTAACTCTCCACATGATGAGTTTTTGGTAACATATAAATGTACTAGTTTTCATTTAAATAACTTTTGACTTTTCTGACTTAGAAACTCACCAGTCTTTTGGGTTTAATTTGTTTTTGTAGAAGATGTAGCTCATCATGAGGTCACCACCCAACAGTCTTATATTCAGTTCTGCTGCCCTTACTCACACTGAACAACATTGGTCAGTAACCTCGCTGGCAATGGAATCATCATTTCTCATCAGCTGAGTTTTAAGTACCTTCATTCAGAGATATGGCCTGTTACCATAGCAAGAGAAATGGAACCACAGAGAGAGAGCTTTCTTTAAGTGCATTATTTATAATTTGACTCCTTTTCATTAGAGAGGAATTAGAAAGTAGGGTCATTGGATTTCAACATATGGTTTGCGCATCTCTGGAGACAGATGCTAAACATAAATGCAAAAAAAAGAAGCCCGTCTGTAGTGTTTTTTTTTTTTACTAGTTAGAGAACTAGGAAATGTAGGGATTTGTGAATCAAAGCAAAGAATGCTAAAAGATTTACTCCAGTATCCATTTATTTAGAAATTGGCAACAGGCATAAAAATTAGAAGGAAGAAGTGGAAGTAATGAGCACACATAACAGAAGTCTATGCTATTATCCAAACTTAGAGTACAATTTGCAACATAACTGTCATCATGAATACAAACCATGAAAATATGTTGTTGCCATGAAATAGTTCAGATACACAGACATTTACACATTTACCAGAATAATTTCCTCTAAACAGTTCTTCATGTGGGTTGCTAAATTTTGTTTATTTGCTCTAGAAGTAGACATTTAACAAATATTTGAAATTCAAAATCCCTGAACAAAGTCAGCATGTGTTGTCTGGCCACAAGTTACTTGGAAACATTTCTATGTGTGGCCCAAAGCAGCTGCTGGCAAGATGCAAAGCTTTTATTTAATAGCCTAATAAGATGTTTTGATCTAAAAATAATACAGCTCCAACTCTAAAGACTTTATTTTTGCACTGTTGTGTACTTGTACTTCAGTTTCCCTTTTACCTTAAGAGTATGCATTTGGAGACCCACTTTACAGCACAAGCAGTTTTATCAACAATGCTAATTGTAGTCTCCCAAGAGTCTATTGTCCTATATTAAAAAGCTATTTTTGTTAAATGAGTCTGATCATTAGCAGCGCACAAACTTCTTTTTTCCAAAAATAATCCAAATTAAAATGGCATGGTAGGCTATTTGCCTGTAAATTAAACAATATAAAAGGAGGCTTAACATTTCTTAAGCCTGGTACTTGACATTAAACCTCTGCACTGCTGCCTAGGTGGTGAAATAAAGGCAGCATGTTATCAAGTAACCAAAATGCCTGCAAATCTTGTTGAGCTCCCTGAGATCTCTATAGGCTCAGCTGTGGTGATTCATCCCACAATGAGAACAAAGTTCTGCTCCTAAGTTCAAGTACCTGTTTGAAATTGTTAGCCTGGTATATGAGAGCTGCAATTATTGGAAACTGTAGGTGCAGCAGTACATCTTGGGTGCTTTGGTCTTTATCCAAACATGGTTGATGCCACCACATCTCAAAAGAACCTTGGAGTTGCCCACCTACTGCTGATATAAGCAATGGGAAGATGTACTCACCAAGAGGTGAGAAGAAGGGCTTCCTTCTGCTGATCCCACTTATTTCATGGCTTCCATGTGTTGTAGCATCTGTAAAATGAGGAGAGAGGAGAGGATCCTTGATAATCTGAAAATTCTGCTGTCATTGAAGACTGGAAGAGGAGATGGTATATCATGAGTTGTACCTATTTCTGCTTTAGCATAAAGTTATAGATCTAAATTCTGGAATGTAAAAGGGCATTTTAAAAGAACTGTGATCATGAAACACAGCATGGCTCTTATTCTTCTCACAGCTGTACTAGATAGATACCTGTCAGTATGCGAGTAATATAAGTTACCTGACAGTAAACAGAGGCAGCTTATTCTTCCAGCATTTTGACTTGGGATTACTGAGTTTCTTATAAACTGGAAATTTACCACAAACTCCTTGTCTCAGCCTTGCAAGCAAGATTTGCTTGCTACTGTTCACAAGTAGAGCATCACTGATCTCAGTCAGACAGAATACATTTATGCTGGAGGAGATGCAGTGCCTTTTTAATCTCAGATGTTTTTATGAAACTGAGTTCCTTAGATACTTTGGCTGTTTCAGTACCTCCATTGCAGTCCTAAAGTTGCCATTTCCCTCTTTTATTCTGTTTGAGTTTCCAACTTTTTTTCAGCCCTAAGTGTATTGAGAGTTGCTTTTTAAGAGGGTGACATCAACAGAAAGTTTGTTTTACACTGAAAGATAACGACAATGTTTTAAAAGCACTTTTCAAGAAATTACTACAATTAAAACTCACCGTGCTCACTTTCTAGGAACAGTAGGTAAGTGTGGCTAGCATTTCCACAGCAGGTACTATAGAGAAACCTGTATGTTGTACATGCAGGCACTGCAAAAGATGCTTTGTGCCTTAGACTTAGATTTTCCTGCATATGCTAACAGTATCTATTCATATACTGTGTTTTTCTTTCCTTCTGAGCTTTGGCAAAAATTTAAATTTGAGGTAAACATTCTTAATTTTTATGTACCTGATCCAAATAAATGTAGCAAAATCTTCCTAGGATTTTTTACAAATTCAGATCTGCCTTCAGGCAAATACTGCTGTGGCCAATGCAAAAAATGTCCAAGTAAATCAGTTCTAGATTGAGATTCACCCATATTGTAGTTCAGTTGGGCACTTGAAAAATCATTCTCAGAAGAAGCAAAGAAGATAATTTGGGTCATATCCTCCCAACATTTTTTCTGTCTCTAAAGAGACAGGAATTTGTCTCTATAGAGACAGGAAGAGAAAGAAAGAGGAGGAGGGAAGAAATATGCTGGAAGGGGTTCTTCCTTAAGTGCTTTGTCTGGGAAATTATGTTTAAATTGTTTGTATTCGAGGAAGGAAAAGAAGGGACATAAATATCAGCACATTTAAATAAAGCTATTCCCTGAAGATACTTTGTTTTAGTACAGTGGTATTATCAGTTCAATGGACTGTGATTTTTCATTTCATTCATCACTTATACTATGGAAGTTTCTGAAATGCTTCATTTAATTGCACTGAACAAATCAGTCATGATTTTCTAGTTGGAGTTGTAGGAGGCTTTCATTTTGAAACACCATTATAACTTTCAAAATAATTCCTTTTAAGCTGATGTTTAGTGTCAACCCAAGTGTGACTCATGCAGTGAAGCTGGAGAAAATCACCTTAGCCATTTTTATGTTATTAGAATCTAACAAGGATTTTCTTTTTTAGAAATACAGCTTTCATAACTCTGAAACCAAGACCCCACACATTTTCACTGAAGATACCTGCTAGCTTACCTCAAGCAAAACAAAAACCCCTTCTTTCTGAGACTTAATGACCTGGCATCCCATCTACACCAATAATACTGAGGGACTGTCCAGGCTGTATCAGCTGCATCTCACTTAGGCACCATCCTACGTGCTGACCACAGGCCCTTCAGTACCTTCTCTGAGGCCCTCCTACACCTTGCTGGGCTTTTCACTTTTCTGTAGCATGTACATCTTAGGACCCACCTAGCTACCCTACACAAGGAGTCATCTGGTATGTGTGTTTGTGTATGTATGTTCCCACGTGTCTGTGGGAGAAGATGTATAGTGACACATTGGCCAAGATGTGTCACAGACACTGTGGGCATCAGCATGTTTCACTGCTCACTTAAGGTATGCTTGTGTTGGTCTTTGTGTGTTAGACTGTAGAAATGAGAAAGAAAACACTGACATTCTCATTACAGCCTACATGAATGCTTGCACAGAGCAGGAGATCCCCAGGCCTGAGGCATGTCTGGTGGTTGTCTCCTGGCACATCTCCTACATCCTGGCTGAAGCCAGCAGGTTGGCTAGGAGTCACAAGCACTCATCTTTGCCACAAAACAACACCAGCCAGGATATGAGAGGGAAAGAGATGTGTGTTCCTTTAATACTTTGTGAGTTTGAGAAATAAAACTTTTTCTGAAGTCAGTAAAGAAGGGGGAAATAATGTAGAATTAACTCTGTCAAGAACCTGAAATCTTCATTGACTTTGATGATGGCCTTGGATATGAGGGTTAGGAGGAACCAAATGACTGTAACCTTAAAGAGGAAAGTATGGATTTGGTACCTTTTTCAGTTCCTAATCTGCAAAACTTATTCTTTTAATTCCTCTTTGTTCTTTTGTTCAAGAACTGGCTTTGTACAGCAAAGTAGGCACTGGATCTCAATTGATACTTCAAGTTACTCTGCCTCTCTCTTTACAAGGACAAATAAAACTTTCCCTACCAGCAACTATTCCCAGTCTCTACTGTACTGTTCCTGCCTAGCAACTGGACAACTTCTGTTAGCCTGCTGACATTCAACTCATGTTTTTCAGTGCTAGCCTGCCCATAGGATCAAATAGAGATCAGGAGCTTGAACCTTACCTTCAGTCATGTAACTGGCTGAGGCCAATGAACAAATAGATCATCTAAAGCTTTAGATGCTCTAATCATTCAGGCATTAAGTAAAAGATAGTGGTTAATGCCCATCTTCTGACAGACTATGTAATTGCAAGAACAATAAAGTGTATTGTGCAGGAGATAGAAATGCTTAGTGATAAAGACCAGAATGTGAGATTAACTCCTGAGGAACTAAGGGCCATCATAAAGATGACTTTGAGTGCTAAAGCATTCCTCCCTAATTTCTTTATTACAGCAAAGAAAGAATGGAGCCACATCCTTTCTCTGCCAGTCTCTTACCAGCATCCAGTGGTCCAGTCCTTCATCCCATCCTCCCACTTGCTATTTCTGGTTCTCTAATCTGGTAAGAGAAGAACAAGCATAAGTAAAGCCCAGCACATCCCTACCTTTTCTGCCACTTGAGTTCCATGAAACTATGCAGTGACACTTCAAGTCAAGCCTCATCCCTCCTCAGTGACTTTTGAATCACATGCATTCACACTCAAAGTCTCTGCTACTGCTCCTCAGACTCAGTGCCAGAGCTACTACCTTCAGCCATGGCACATCGGTTACAAACCAGAACAAGCAAGTATGTTTTCCTTTAGATTCTTTTCCTGGACAAGGCTTTCCCTATTTCTGGTCTGCGGTGGTATCTGAGGGCTAAAATATATTCTTTATTCTCACAAAAAGGGTCTAAGTATCTTGTGATAACTGATGAAATACCTCATCATACATGAGGAAGAGCAAATAGTTACATAGACCCAGAACTCTGTACAATTAGGTGCTTAGATGCTACAGTTGACAGTGGCAAGTTGCACTGCATTTTTTTCTAATCTTCTAGAATACTTCTGAACAATAAAAAGGCACTAAATTTATGGTTAACAGAAATATCAGTTTTGTACAAAATATCATCTTCTGATACAAATTGAATACAGTAGAAAGCAGCCATTTTGTAGGTTTTGGATGTTATTTTTTCCTCCTCAAGTGAGAAATGACTTATCAAACAGCATAAATCATACTGTCTACATATACATACACGTGCAAAGCCATGTATAATCAATGAATATAAAGATGCTATAATTATGAAACAAACCAGAGTTTGGCTAAGCAGGTTATAAGAGCAAAAAGAGAACAGGTAGAATGCTTACCCACATCTTGAGCTTACTACAAAACTCCAGAGGAAGAATCTCCAGAAGAGATCCTTCCCTACCGGTAGTCAGCTCTTAAATGGGTCTAGGAGAGGTGCAGCAAGGCTCCACCCCTTTCTGCAGCGCAGGTGAATTGCTTTCACCTGCGCTCCCATGGCTGAGTCATTGCTTGCCTTGGGTGATCAATCAGAGGTTCAGGCTGTGACACAGCAGTTCCCATACAAGCAGTAAGAGCGTACCAGGGCCTAGCTGTCTGGACCTGTGAAACACTTTGCGTGTAAACCGCAATGAAGGGAGGCATTGCTTTAAAAAAGCTGAGAAAAATTTCTGTGAGGAATATTTCTGAAATATCTGCAGTGTATATTGTAATTTGTACTTGTTTGTGTATTCTGATTATACATTTTTCCACTTTGGGGAGGGAAGAGCAATTTAAGAGAAGCTGTTCATCCCTTTTCCCACTTCTCCTTTCGCTCTTGCTTGCTTGTTCTCACTGGAGAAAAATTGAGAACAATGTTACTAAAAGGGAACTTGCAGATCTCTGAGAGGTTGAAAGGTCAGAAGTGTACAGAGTGTCCTATGATACGTTTATAGTTTCTTTTAGGAAAGTGTGAAGTTGTTATTTTTTCTCCCCTCAACCTTGTAAATGTTCCAACAGTATAAAGAAAAATGGGATTCTACCCATGTGTGGCTTGCCCACTTCTAGAGTTTTTGAAGGGCTAGGTATTACTTATCAGCTGGTGGGATATGAAACGCCTTTGAGCTTTCTGTATAATTAATCCTACTACAGTCAATAAGGAAATCACACATGTATGCAGGAGACCAGAGATGAAGAAACCCAGAAAGTGAGCTGAGGTGCTTTGAAAACAATTACAAATGAGAAGTCTTCCATTACAGTGTACCATACCACTTCATTATATAATTCTTTGCCAATACTCTTCAGTTTTCAAATTAGTTTATATTCTAGGAGGGTGCAGAGAACTGAAATCCATTTTCCTTCTTATCTCCTATATTTACATCATTGGTGAAGATACAAGAAAGGAAAGCACACGGATACTACGTTAAACAAGAATATTTGCTGAATACAGTTTATCCCTTAATAGTATTTAGTCTATAATATGAAGTATTTGTTTGGGTAATTACATAATACTGGTCAGAAAGGGTGTGTTTATGCGTTGTCTAATATTTAGGCAGGTTTGAAATATAAACATCATGTTTAGATCTTTTCTTCCATCCAGCATATCATTAGCAGGGGAAAACCAAAGGCTGCTAAAGGGTTTGTCAGGTAGCTAAGAACAAGGCAGTGGCTGGTGACAAATACTGTGATAACCATGCCGACAGAAAATGAAAGGCAAAGGGTAAGGTCGTCTGTAAGAAATTTGCTGAGGCCTAGGAGAAAAGAAGAATATCGTTTCAGAAATTGTGACTAAGATTAGAAACAAAAAGATGCTGCAGATCTCTTTCTGAAAATACATCTGTTACACATTTGTTAGAATGAGGGCAGACACATCCCCCCATTTGTGGAACAGAAGTCCTAGATGAGTAGGGAAAAATTAAGAAGAAAATATAGAGGGCAGAAAATGGAAATAAGGCAGAAAAAGAAAGTGAAATAAAAATAGAATGAGGAGAACAAAAGAATGAAAATGAACTAATGTAAATAAGAAAGTCCATGAAAATACAGGAAAACTGGAAAAGTGTAAGAGAGAAGAACATAATCTACTATGCAAATTATATCCCTTTAAAATGAACAGATGTTTAGCTTTGATTGATTTGAGTCTTCTCCCACTACCAGGAAAGTGTACATTTCTTGAGTTCCATCAAAAATAAGCAAGTACTTTTCAGAAAAAGAAAAATCGTATCAGAACATGTACTGTGTACAATAGCAGCACAGTACCACATTTAGCTTGTGCCCACTCCAACAGTGGGAATGTTCGTAAAGAGAGTTTATTTATAGGAAATGTATTAAATTGAGAGCAAGAGAAGGAATTATGGAAAATAGCTTTTCTGTTCAAAACATAACAAATATTTCATTCTAATTCTTTCAAGCATCAGAATTTAAGTATTGCTATTTCAATAATAACAATAACATTGGAATAAGTAACCATCTAACATTACAGATACAAAAGTATTCATCTAATATCTTTCTTAAGATCATGTTATAGCATTCAACACCGACTAAGAAGGAGAAATTAGAGCCTTATCCATTTCTAGCAAAGGTGATTAGGAAGTGGAATGTAGTGACTGTGCTGAGACTTTGTACAGCTATGTACTAATTCCCTACATGTAAAAGATACAGTGATGGAGCTAGTATCCAGTGATGGATACTAGATGGAGCACAGTAGTTAAACATCATCTTTTTTTTTTTTCCCCTCAATAAGGGTTTAGTTTTGTTAGCCGTAGTCTCACTCTGAAATTGCACAACACTTATGTTTAGGTTTTAAATACATACTCTGTAAGCTGTCATACATGCAATGAAATCAGTAACTTTGTTCACTTCTGGGAAGTAGAAAAGTATTTATTTTACTGCCTCTGAAATATATCCTCTTCCTGAACAATACTCTGTCAGTTATCGTGAAGAGATTATGCAGCAAATAAGCTACCAGTAACATCACACCAAAATTAGCAAGGTCACTTTTCACACTGTAACACTAGTCATGCACTTTAATGCTCATGTCTCACCACTTATGTTTTTGTGTGTTTGCCCCTTTGCTTCCATCTAAGTTACTTAAATATGTGATCAGAATATTTTCCTCATCATTATTTAAATGCAGTTCTCTGATACAAAGCTTCTCCTGCTTAGTGCTTACACAGTAAAAAGACAATTTTTGTTGTGGGGTATGATGCAGCTGTAACAGAAATAATACACTATGTTATTGTTTCAGCAAATTATAATTAAGTTGCCATCTAATATATCAAAATATAAGCACAAAAATAATAATTCCAGATAGATCAGTATTTTGGAGTCATTTCTGAATGCTGGATAGCATAGGAATGACATTGTGCTTCTAATCTTGCTATCTCTTAATGGTACATTGAATGAAGGGAAGAATTATGGAAGATCATGAAAGAATCACAGATACTACAGAAAGAGCATTCAATTTGGATCATTCTTCAGAATAAGTTATTATTGCAGGTGAATTGTTAGAAAAGGCTGCATAGCTGTGGGTCGGCAAAGAAGCAAATACAAGGAGCTATGGATTGAAGCTGGAAAGCTGCTGGACTGGAAAAAAAAGAGTAAAGCAAGCAAGCATTTTTGTGCCTTTAAAAAAGAACAAAAGTTTTGTGACTTCTAAAAATATAGGAAGAACAGAGAGAACTTTGCATTAAGCTCAACTCTAATTCCAACAGGAAGTGATAGAGATTCTCAATAGAAAAAGCTATAATATGAATCCATATAATTTCCACTATGGATTTTCCAGTTGTGCTCCATAGTAATCCAATCTGCTTCATAAGAATAAGGTCAGACAGTGACAGGTGCTAAGCTGATTCTGGACCAGTCTGGTAGACTGGGTAAGTGACAGTGACTAACTCAGCCAGAGAAAGTCTTAGAAACCATTGTGCACTAATTGAAATGGAATAGCATCTCCCTATAAAGCATATAGAGACTAGAGACAAAAGAATTACATGGGTAGGCTTCAGAAAAGGTGTAAGTGATCTCTATGTGGTGGTCCATTCAATCCTTTATTGGGTTGCATTGGAGGCTTTAAGACAGTTTTAATGCCCTCAGATGTTAGATTTCCTGCTACTCTTTCACTGTCCTTTCAAGCCAAATAACAGAGTTAAAATGGACCATTGTATTTCTATTTTCTTTCTCTTATTGATGTTGATATAGTTATTAAGACTCAGTTTGCCTTCTAAGGGTTTCAGAAGGTTGGGGGAATAGACCCAAAATTGATCTCAAAATTTGCCTGTAGTTACAAATGGTTCACCATTTTACAGCCTAAATATAACAGATGTATTTAGTTTTCTCAGGTGGGAACTAAGGAAAGGAAATGGATTTTTGATTGCTGAAAAAAAGAAACCGAAACCCCAGGTTGAAGCCACAAGAAGTAAATGTTATGCTTGGTTAACCTGTAATGCTACCATGCCTGCCACTGCTTTCTATTCTTTGAGAAAGATTTACTATCTTCTGTGTCTATATAATTGCTAATCACTTCAGTCACAAGTGGAAATTAATTTACATGCAGATTATAAAAGAGATCTCTCTGAAAAGTTTTTCTTGTAATGAGGAGATGCCTATGCAAACTCACTTCAAAGTAGTGTAGGTAAAGGAAATTTCTTTTCACTGTTTTCTAAGTTAAAGAATTATATATATCTATTTAAAAGAAAATAATTTGCATCAAACATTTCATCTACTTTCATAATATAGCAACATTAAATGCCAGGCAGTGGCCGCTCAGTTTTTGGTCTGGTAATCATTGTGCCAGCAGTAACATAAGTCAGCTATCAGAGCAAGCAAGTAGCTTGGAAGAGAATGAATGGGAAGAAGGCATACAAAAAAAAAAAAACAAAACACACAAACAAACAAACAAAAAAAACAACAACAACAATGTACCAGAAATGGAAACCAGGATCTGTGGTTTTCTGTTCCTTCTGTGATATGATCTCTACCCTCTGTTTATGTTACAGCCTAACACTTGCTGTAGCATTTGGGATATTGAACACACTAATAAGAAACAGCTGTGTGATCTGCAGTTCAAATGACAACAGAGTCTGTGTAATCCCTGGTGGATAAAAACCATTCTAATGCATTGTTGTAATGCACTGACACCAAAAAAGCCAGAAAAAAAACAATAATAGCAATGATGATGATGATGATGATGATGATGATGATGATGATGATGATGATGAT
>JAPSGF010000013.1:15623530-15743633 GCA_035772895.1 Perdix hodgsoniae
ATGATGATGATGATGATGATGATGATGATGATGATGATGATGATGATAATATCCCCCAAAAAACCCCACAAACTGAGTCCTCTCAGGAAAAAAGGACTTACTCATTTACCTCTTCTGCTGTTGTTATTCAGCAGGTAGAAGTGGCAAATGGTCATTGTTCATAATAGCTGATGGCAGCTCTCCAAGTTGGAGAGAGCTCTGCACCTGCGTTTGAGCAGAATCACAAAGAGGGGATGGCAGGTGATGGCCATTCCTCCTGGTCAGGGCACCCACACCACAGGAGGCTGTTTCTGATCCTCCAACAGGGAGGCAGCCTACAGATCCAGCCAGCAGGGAAGAGGAGAGACTGAAGAAATCAAAAGAAATTAGCCCAGAACTGGGGATGTGCTCATTCATTTAAAAAGAAAATTTACTCCACCCCTATTTCCCTTCATTGGATCTATGTGGTCTGCTCTTACTCTGAGCTATCTGAGCATGGGACTAGCTTCCAGATGTCAGTGATGTAGTACAAGAAAATTTCCCATAGTCTTTCTGTCACTGTATCCCCTAGATACTAGCAACAGGTTGTCCAAGACACTTCCTTCTTGTGTGGATGGCTGAAATATATGAAGTGGGCTTTTTAGGGAATTTGACTTCATTCTTTCCCAGCAGTAATGCCTCAAGGTGTTAGATATTTATGGAATGATACTTTAAGTTCAGCTGGTTCACCTGTAGTAATCTTTGGAAGGTAGTGACTAAAAATTAAGCATTAAAAAGTGTATTTTTGCAATGCATTAGACCATACTTTTGAAGCTCAGGAATGTATTAAGTCTTGGACACTCTCTTGTGTATTAGACAGCAGAAGTGATTTACATTATTTTGAAGTTGCAAGTAAGTTTTCAAGGGTAATGGATTTCATATAGAGATGAAAAGAAAAAGTTTCTTCACTTATGCCTGCTGACTTTTTTGTTCCTATCATACTACATTTAGCAAAATGAGTAAGACAGAAAGGATGCTGATGTATTTTTATGTTAATTAATGTATTTTAATTTCAAGTAGCATTTTTGAAGCTCAGATAGCTTCTGAAAAGGGAAGGGGAAGGGGGAGGGGAGGGAAGGGAAGGGAAGGGAAGGGAAAAAAAGAGGAAAAGAAAAGAAAAGAGAAAAGAAAAGAAAAGAAAAGAAAAGAAAAGAAAAGAAAAGAAAAGAAAAGAAAAGAAAAGAAAAGAAAAGAAAAGAAAGAAAAGAGGTGCCAGGACAAAACTAATGCATTTTAATTCTTTTCAGTATACTTATGCTTTCATGAATTCTTTTTGCTATATTCCGATGCATCAGAAGACATCAGTGGGCATTTAGTGTGTGCAGCCTACAGATTTGATATTTACAGAAATCTACTTAACTATTTTGGCTACATAATAAAATTCACCTCGTAATCATGTTATTTTTAATGGCCAATCATATATTAGCTAGAAAAATACATACCTCAGGAAGTGGATCAACTGTTAATGACGTTTTTTTTAAGCGCTGCACTGTAAATGACACTTAAAGCTTTCTGTACAAAGGATGCAGTTAACTCTTGTGCAGCTCACTCATGCTATGCTCAGACAAATGTGAAGGATGTGCCAGTCCTGTCCCAGAAGGGCTCCTGCTGCTGCTGTAGTTATATTACTTATAAGGGTCTAGCCCTTAGGTAGGTGAACTCTAGAACTTCACCCAATTAACTCTGCTCTCCTGCATGTTGGACCATCTTAGACAAGTCCCCTTCCTTAGCAGTGCAAAGAGTTTTGGCCATGATTGTGAAAAATAGAACTGTCCATGGCACCTACCGCATGCCCAGACCACTGGTACTGGGGTGATGGCTGTGTTCTAATGCTGACGGAGACATGAACAAGAAATGATTTTTTTAACATCACAATCAATGTTCATAAAGCCTATTGCTTTAATTGCAGTCAGTTTTAATACTCCTAGTTCGCAGCACCACTGGGCACGGCTTCACTGGCACAATACTGGGCTGCTGGAGTTTGCTCACGCATGCTGTCAAGAATAGGACACAATAAGTTAGTTCTCTTCTTTGTATAAAACCTGCCATGTCAGTAAGTTAAATGATAGTGACGTCAAGAGTGAATGTTATTACTCATCAAAACAGATCATGAAAATGATACATCCTTTTGCTTCCAAAACTGTAACATACCTGGGTCCTTCTATAAAGCAGCAGCACTGGCCATCATTTACTGCATTGCAGTAAAGTCAACAATGCAGCATTCTGCAGAGCTATGGATACACTCATATTTTGATTTGCTAGGTGAGTAGAGACTGAAACCTTCACTGCATAACTAAACGCTGGTACCTCTTGAAACCAAACCCTTGTGAAACGTTTATTTTAGGAGAAATGAATTGCATAGGTTTTCTTCAAAATTCATCCTTTTTGGGAGGAGGAAGAAGAAAAAGAACAATAAGAGAAGTTTATGGGAATTCATTGGTAATTTCTAGCAGAGCAGAAACCTAATTTCAAAGTATAAATGTTTGGGGGAGGGAAGGAGAAAAGGAAAAAAAAAAAGCAAGCATCCAATTCCATATAAGAGAAAGATCCTTTTGTTAGAAAGAACATAAATACATCTTATGCAGTTAAGAGTAAATAAGCTTAGGATACTACTGTCCAGCTACATAAGGCAATGGTAAGAAATGTTTTACTAGAAAAAAATATGTGGCTTAAGCTCTCACAGCCTAGGAAATGTAGTTGTCAGCAGGCTTCACATTTTTCTATGGAAACTTGACACACTATAGAGATGGTTTTTATCTGTTTGAAATTATTTACCATTCTAAACTTAGCTTCTGGTAAAATGTTTTTTCCCCAGGTCTTCCTGAATCAGCACTGTAGTGGATTGTTGTTCTGTTCAGTAGAAGATAACATGATAAATAAACATCATTTCTAATTAAGTGATGATAAAAAGAATTACTGTAGTACTGAAATAATCTGTTTTTGGCATAAGTTTACAGTTTGTAATTCCTGCCTGAAACATGAAGGTAAGATCAGTTTAGATCTTCATAACTTATCAATGCATAAGGTGAATGAAGGTTAAGACGAATGCGTCTTTCTTTTAATTTAAGCTTTCACTCAAAAAAATGTACCATCTCCTTTGTGTATGGAGCACTCTCCTGTACATCATTTATTTCATAAACTAGGCAAATAAATTTGGCTTTCAGAATTTCCTTAATAACAACAACAAAAGAATTATCTGTATGAAGACTGTACAAATGCATTAAAATCCCAGTCCCTTATGGCTAGAGATTTCCCTCTAGAGAAGAGCTTTTAAGCAGAGTACCAGCACTATAAATCTTAAAGTGAAAGATGTATATGAACTCACAAATTTGAAATATGTGCATTGAAAAGGGTAAAATAGAAACCTTAGCGAAAGCTGTTAAATTTAATGGCAGACTATGTGAAATAACTTTTAGCACTTAATCACTGCACTGCATAATAACTCTGTGTTGTCATTTTAGGTACCTGGGAATAACAAGGCCGCTCACATATCCTGTGAGGCAGAATGGGAAGTGTATGGCCAAAATGATCCTGTGTGTGTGGCTCTTATCTGCCTCTATCACCATACCCCCGCTCTTTGGTTGGGCCCAAAATGTGAACGATGAAAAGGTCTGTTTGATCAGCCAAGACTTCGGCTACACCATTTACTCCACGGCAGTTGCATTTTATATCCCAATGTCAGTGATGCTTTTCATGTATTATCAGATTTACAAGGCTGCCAAAAGGAGTGCTGCTAAACACAAATTCGCCAGTTTTCCCAGGCCGGAAGAAATGGAAGGGATTTCTATGAATGGAGTGGTAAAACTGCACAAGGAATCTGAAGAATGTACTAATTTTTCGCGACTCCTGAAGAATGACAAGAAAAACATTTCCATTTTTAAGAGAGAGCAGAAAGCTGCCACCACTCTTGGGATTATTGTTGGGGCTTTCACTGTGTGCTGGCTGCCATTTTTCCTCCTCTCGACTGCCAGACCCTTCATCTGTGGTACAGTGTGCAGCTGTATCCCACTGTGGGTTGAGAGAACCTTTCTATGGCTGGGTTATGCAAACTCTCTCATTAACCCTTTTATATATGCCTTCTTCAATCGGGACCTGAGGACAACTTACCGCAACCTCCTGCAATGCAGATATAGGAATATCAACCGGAAACTATCGGCTGCAGGGATGCATGAGGCTCTGAAGCTTGCAGAAAAGCCAGAATTTGTTCTGTAAGGTCACTTATCTTTTGCTATGATCATTTATTGTTTTATTGCATTAGCTTTTTCCCTCAGATTTGAAAGAAGAGCAAAAGGGAAGAAGCAGGCATCTCGAGCACTGTGAATCCAGTTACCAAGAAACTGGAAGGTGGCATGGTTCTTTCCTTCACAGCCCACAGTCCTAGTGAACCTGGAATAATGAGAAAGCGACATAAAGAAGTTGGGTTCAAGGGAAAAGAGCTGAAGTGCTAGATAGCGGAAAAGAGAGGATAAATGGTAGGACAAGTTTTTTGGGCTGCTAGTAAGGAAAGAGCAAAGTTGCTCAAACCAACCCTTTCTTTGGTTTTTGGCCTTGAAATTTTTGCTGTAATAAAGACTATGGTGAAAAGTTCAGTATAATTAATTGCTTTCCACTTTGTTAATATTAAAATAAAACATTTAAGATGAAGCTGAATCAGAGAAGTTGTATTGCTGAGAAATACTGTTTATTAAAAAGAAAAAAATCTCCTCCAAGCTTTAATCTATTGGATTGCCTGGGAATAAAGTACATCATGAAATCTAATGCTGCCTTTGCACAGCAACTGTGACACTGAAGGGACACATCACCCTTTGAAGGTGATCATTAGTTTAAGTAAATTGACATGGACTACAGTTACTGCTGCCATGCAGCGTGATTAGCTGCATTGCTTCTGTGGCAGGTAAAGACCTTGTCCTGTATTGCCAACAGAACAGATGTCTGATTTCCATTTGTTTCAGTAGGTGTCTGGTCTTTGTCTGTCTCTGCTTTCTTAAACTCTTCTTTTTGTGAGTTGAACCCTTCTCTAGAGAGAAACAACTATCTATGCTCAAGGCTTGGTTTCTGTTTATCTGTGGCTAGTCCTTGTTCCAGTATAATAGTTAATTTACTGTCTGGGAGCACTTCTCTTTTCTTGGGATTACGTTCCTGCCTGAAGTCACTAAGAAGATGACATTAGGACATCTAGATTTTATTCCAACAAGCTGATTTTGGTCATCACTTCTGCTTAAAGTGGTTTAAAACCTTATGTAAGAATCAAGGACATATACAATTTTTAATTCTCATTTTGTTCTACCACTGCAGCATAAGTATTTGATTCTACATTCTCCTTGTCCTGAAACTGGTAGGACAACTCTTTGCTCGGTGGAAGAGGATCAGATATAAAACAAAATTCCCTCAGAAGCAGAACACTCTTTGGGCTAACTAACTTCTGTCCCCACCTTATCAAGTTTTAAGCCAAAAGATTTCAGTCTGAATTAATATTCCTGAATTAATTTTAGTAGTGATAACTTTGTGCTAGAGTCCTAGTTCAGAGCCTACAGAGATCACTGCGAACACCTGGGCTTGTGAATAATATTTACTAGATAAATTAGATCTGGGTTGACATGCTGAACTTTGCACACCGAGACAAGCCATTTTGGATAGCGTCATGGCTTTAAATTTATGCAGTATGGCACAAACTTTCAAATGTATATTTTGGCCTCGTTTTTAGAGAAGGTTAATGGTTTTGTAACAGTTTATGATATGTTGTATCTCAGCTTCAAAAAGTTTTTCTAAAAATGTTTCAAATTAAGAGGAAACATTCCAATTTCTTTTAAATATTCTATAAGTGTTGTGTGGACAAGGGAAGATTTTGGCAATAATATCCGGAAGCTCTGTTGTATAGAGCAGAGCTCATGTTTATTCAACTGTATTTTTCATACTCAGCATGAAATTATGATGTTTCTGACTCCGTTACTATCAGAGAAGCTTTTTTATTTTTTTAGTTCTTAGCATGAGTTTTCACACTTTCTGTATTTTTTTTCCCTGTGTGAAAATATAGAGGTAAAAGTATCTGTACGGATTTCGTGCTGGATTTTAAAATTCTAACACTGATTTAAGAATTCTGAGCAGAAGTTTCATCTGCTGTTCTGAAGGAAAGTTTGAGAATTTGTAGTTGTTCCAATAAGATTTTTTTATTATTATTCTTTTTTAATATAGAAGTGTCTTGGGAATCACAAATTGATATTTGCCCAACTGTCACTAAAGGCAATTGCTTTCCTCAGGGAAAGTGTCCCGTAGGACTCCTCCTCTCCTCTACCATCTGTTTCAGGTAACAGACCCCAGGAAAGGAGTCGTTAAGGGCTATGTCAGTCCCTGAAGTTTTGGAGATAAACCACCATCTTTCATCTGGTTAAAAAGACAATTGTATTCACTGGGAAAAGTTAAGACATTGAGAAGCTTACAACACCGCATTTCCCAAGCACATGGCTAACATAGTGTTGAGAAGAGGAGAAAGTACTGAGACAGAATTATCCCTGAGAAAGGCTCAGTTAAGAAGCATAGATAATTGCTTGGGAACAAGAACAAGCCTTTATACTTAAAAAATAAATGGAACTGCAGCAAAATATCCAACTTCGGCAGTCATTTGTTCTTGATGTGATACTGCTCTGTTCTTCTGTCCAAATGTAATGTGTCCATAGGTGAGTAAGAAGTCACTGTGTGCCTGGCATGTGCTGATACCATAGTCCGATAGAGATTGCACCTTTAGGCTGTGTGTTCCTCCATGTTTCTAGGAGAAAGAGAATCACATAGACGGGGTTGGGAGATAAACAGTGATATAAATCTCCCAGAACAAATTAGAGCATGGGATGGCCAGCATAGGACAGAACAAAGAAAATTAAAGGCAAGGCAAGGGCAGCCACGCTTGGAAGCACTTTTAGGTCTCTCTGTGTGACTGGCTGTCTTGTGAAAATGTCCCAATACATAGAAGGGACAAGGGTACATATTCAAGACTTTGAAGATGAAGACACCAACCTAACATATGCTATATAGCTCAAGTGGAAAAACTGCTTTAGCATCATTTGCTTAAAGGGCACCTGGGCTCTGCAGTTCAGGGCTGCTCTGGAGTGACAGAAGTGTTTTCTTGCTTTTTGGTTCGTTTTAATACCAGCATGAAGCGAATCTCAAATTTAGCTAGCAAATCTCAAACTTATCTAACAGCTGCTCAGATACAAAAGCTATAAAATCAGATCCCAAATCTTTTTTTAAAGATGTTTTTTGTCTAAATCTCTAAACGGCAGTCATAGATGAATGTGGGCAGCTGTGACAGCTAACACTGTGACCCCACACCTGGGAATCTGGAAAATTTCCATCTATCTCATCCTTAAGCTACAGTATGAGATGTGAGAAATCCCACATTACAGAGTGTGAAAGACTTGAGATATTGCACACTCTCAGGTTTTCTGTGTAGATAGCTGTCTGTGTAATGATCAAATGTTAGACAGGAAAGGTTAAGGCAGGTCCACAGGATCAGTCTGGCAAATCTGCCAGAGAAGTCATAAAATCCCAGAAACACCAAGGTTGGAAAAGACCTGCAAGATCAACCAGTCCAACCATCCACGTATCACCAATAGTTCTCACTAAACCATGCTCCTCAACACAACATCCAAATGTTCCTTGAACACCTCCAGGGTCAGTGACTCCACCACCTCCTTGGGCAGCCCATTCCACTGCCTGACCACTCTTTCAGAGAAGTAGTATTTCCTAACGTCCAGCCTAAATCTCCCCTGGCACAGTTTGAAGCCATTCCCTCTAGTCCTATCACCAGTTACATGAGAGAAGAGGCCGACCCCAACTCACTACAACCTCCCTTCAGGTAGTTATAGAGAGCAGTAAGGTCTCCCCGAGCCTCCTCTTCTCCAGACTGAACAATCCCAGCCTGTTCAGCCGCTCCTTGTAAGGTCTGTGCTCCAGACCCCTCAAATCAGCCTGGGAAAGCTATTGCAGAGAGTAGGTTTGCCTATTAGCTATTGTGCAGAACTGGCCTTGCCCCAACTGGAGATCTTGTCTGAGGAAACTCAGTGCAGCATTTGTTATTAGGTATAGTACCCTCATACATTATTTCTGTTTGGAAAGCTTAGTCATACTGCTGTATGTCCTAGGCCACCTTCCTACCAGCCATTATTCCAAAACTGATTTCTGGCCACTACAGTCTGATTTCTGGATGGTGCTGATGGCAAGAAAATGGGATCAAGTTTTACTTCTGTTTACTAGAATTACACATTTTTGTAGTGGATGTGCTTAGTTCATGCCTGCATTGAATTTGTGTTTGCTTTCCACGGTCTCATGAGGCTGCTTAGCTTTTTTGATTCCTCTATAACTCTCAAGTTGGAATTTACCCCTCCTTGTTCAGTCAGGATGAAGACTTTTTTTCCATTTGGGATCTCTCTGCTTGATATTTCTGGGGAAATGTGGCCAGCTACACTGCGTGAGGGAATGACTGCTCAACTGTGCCCTGCCTATAAGGTGATATTGAGAACTGCTCATGAAATTTCAGAACAATCACCAAACCCTGTGCTAGGACCTGGAGAAACCAGGAGGCAGCCAGCACTTCTGCAGTCCAGCTGACAGCAGGAAGCATCAGCTGTGCCTCTCTAAAAAGCACAAGCAATCACTCAGGGTCAGCTACAGTCCTCAGCTCAGCCTGGAATCTCCAATTACTGCCACAAGTGTCTAGATGTCAGCTGGACCTACTTTGCTTGATATGCCTCCTTGTTTCAACATTACAATGGTATGAAAAGATCCTCAAGAGCAGACATTGAATGATCCAGTTCCCTGAAAGGGGTTTTAGGCACAGCTGTGCCAGAGGTCTATCTCTGAGCTTAGCTCTCAGTACTGCAGACACATTTTACTGAACGTAAACATGTTAGCACGAAAACAGTCAGCTATCGGCCAACCCAACCCCCCAGGAACACAACCAAACAAAATGCCAAAACATAACAAAAGAGGACAAAAATACAACCATTACACAGCTCACAGTGTTAGCAATACCATATCTAGAGTTCCTCGCATCCTTCTAGTTCTATCCTGCTCAGATGCACTATATTTATGTCATTCTTTCCTAAAAAAGCTGCAAAAAAACAGCTTCAGCAATGGCTTTAGATGAGTAGATTTGAACTGAAAAGTTGTTCTTTCCACAGAATTAAAGATAACAGTTTTTTGAGGAGTTTGGTTAGTGTTTCCATCCATCCCTGACCACCTTCAATCTCTGTTTCTTTCTATTGAGTTAATTAGCCAGTGTGAAATCTGTAATTGCTACTCAGAGGTTCTTAAGTATGACCATATCTTTTGACAGCTTTGACTGTCTGCCTTGGCCAAGTTATGGCTAGCCTGCTGCAAAGCACTTGCCTATTTTGAAGCAGCGTTATCTGGAGGAGATCCACACAGTAGCAGTGCATTATAGCACTCTCCATAGCATTCTTCCTCCCCTTTCAAATACAACTCAAGATTTTGTTGCAATGTCAGTATATCACAAAACCTGCACTCCTCTTGGTCACTTGGGCCTGCTTTTTTGAGGAAGAACTGGATAGAAGACTCATCCTAACATCTCTTCCCTTCTCCCACAGTGTTCTTGCATGTAGGTTTAATATTGTAGCACAGTAATGACATTAATCAGGTAACTCCTCTGTTTAGCCAATCTTACTGTATAAATATAGAAACTGCAGAGTAGTAAAAATTTTCTGTATCTCTTTATACTCACTGCTTCACACCTCAGTTTCATGAGAAGTCAAATGTAGTTTTTAGCTCTCTA
Source organism: Perdix hodgsoniae (assembly GCA_035772895.1). Taxonomy (NCBI): domain Eukaryota; kingdom Metazoa; phylum Chordata; class Aves; order Galliformes; family Phasianidae; genus Perdix; species Perdix hodgsoniae. Next base: position 15,633,333 of record JAPSGF010000013.1, read on the forward strand.
TTCAGACATTTTACTTGCTAGCACCACCTGCAGAAAGATATGTCAAATGGTGAAATATATCTACTAAAATGAGATACAGGGAAGAGAATCTGTTATTAGGTTGATTGTGCAAATACTGCTGATAGAGCCCATTCACTCCCTGCCCCCCCTTTATGGCAGGAACATGGGTTTTATGGTAGGCCCTTTGCCAAATGGCATCAGTGCAGCATCTTTGGGAGGACACTACTGAGGTAAGTTTGGGGATCACTGAGATGCTGTAGGTATGGAACTGGGGACTGTTTTCCACATTATTTTTTGCATCCTTCAGGAGAAAATACTCCAAGTAAAGCATTCTCAGAAGATATGGAAAATCACTGTGTCATCAAATCCTCTTCACAGCTTGCTAAAGAACCAGTTCTCGTATTTTAAAATCACGTTTCTCAGGGAGAGAGAAGGGAGAAAGTCAGATACATGGGGAATAGTCTTTCTGTGCAAAATTATTCATGTTCTGGAATATAGGACACTCAGAACTTATTTCAAAAATTAAGGCAGTAGGAAGGGACGGGGCTGATTTTTCTTAAAAAGTGAGGAAGGCTCAAGCAAATTAAAGAATGGAAATAGCATAAGAAACACTGCACTAAACTAGCAATCTTTGCAATACACTAAAAATACAAATTTATATCCATCTTTACTGATTTTAGTCCCTTAAGTAGTTATTGCCACTAAAGTGTGGGCTTGGCATGACTTTAAAGCAAGTCAGTACCATTTCCACACATGCTTTCTAATCATTCTGTCCAATAGGTCTCTCATCCCCCACTCTCACTCTCTGGCAACCCTTTTAGCTGCCTTGCCAGACCCTTTCTCATGCCACAACATTTCTAATAGGGTAGAATGGCTTTAACTTCCTGAAATATGTTTATGATTCTCAGATTAATTTTTATGTTAATATTACTGATGAAGACCACTGTTTTTTTGATGTGATCTTTCACATAAATCTAGTCAAGAAAGTTATTTAAAAAAAAGAAAAAGAAAAAAGAAAAAAAAAAGAAAGCTTAAAAATGCTTTCAGATGTATCAACATTTTTGGAAGTGAAAGATCAGTGCACTTTCATAAACTGACATACTGGACTGAATAAATATTTGGCTTTTAAATTTGTATCTACTATCTACTCAGTCAAAGATAACAATATGTCATTAATTCAGCATTTGTGTGGTCTTGCTAATTCCAGAAAATTATGTTCACTGTGTGCTTATTTTTACTTTCTGCAAGGAAAGAAAAGGCTACTGTACTATCCTCTTTCTGCTCTTCTAGAAGATCTGTTATTTAAAGCATAGAGAAGGAAATAACAAAAGGGAAACATGGGAACCCCCCAAAAACATAGCAAACTTGAGATCTTTTGGGTATTTGGTTAACAACATGCAGGGAGCCTGGCTACTCCAGTCCAGAAACAATGGCATGAAAATGGTTTGAAATTACAAAGCCCCGCTTTAGCTCCAATAAGGAAATGTCTTTTATCCCTTTATTTTCCTAAAATATATTCATTCAGTGAATGCAATATAGAAAACAGAAAGCTAATATAATTTGGCTTAAGAAATATCATCAAGTCCAAAATTTGATTTTGCATTTGAAAAACACCTCTAATTAGTTAAATATAATATTTAAAACATTCTTGCTTTCCCATGGATATAGCATTGAGATTAGAAGTTATTGCCCTGTTAGTTCTCAGAAGTTCCTCCCTCCCTATGGTTTGGATCCTTTGCTATGGCGTGCTTTCATGTAATAAGATATTTGCAATGAGAGGAAGTACAGGTTTATCTGTAAAAACACCCGCTCCCAGTACTTTTGCCGATGTAAATAAAATAATTTAAATAGGGAGGTTACAACAAGACAAGAAAGCAGGTGCTGCACACTTCAGCAAGGCAGAACTCTGTTAGGATGCTGTGAAAACCTTGTATTCTCATGGATAGTTCTGTTACAAAGTTTCAGCCTTGTTACTGTAGAGAGGTTGGCCCTTCCCCTTATAAGACTTGAGAAAAGAGGCAGAAACTGGCCAGAATTGTGAACAATAGTGACGTTATAGAGAAGATGAGATGCAATGCCATTGCAACATAGAAGAATATTCTGTGCAAAATTTTTGCACTAACAATTTGTCTATAAAGGTTTGATGAAAGTGGGGAAGAAGTCTTCATTCATTGCTCTGGCTCCTTTCTATCTCTCCTGCAGCAAGCTCTCCATGAGAAGGGACACCTACTGGGCTTGTGCTGCAACCCAGGGTTGGGAGCCTGGGCCAGATGAAAATTTGCAACAGCCATTGAGGGCTTCAGCCACCAAATCATGTAGAAAGGACTGGGAACTTCCTCAGTTCTCACACCAACACAAAAAGAGATGAGTACAAAAGATTGGAAATCCACCAAAATCCTCTGCCTTCCCCTAGCCTCCTCCTTTATGCTGGACCTCTGACAATTATCCAATTAGCCATCATCTAATTGCCTCTTAAGAAATGTTTCCATTTATTTCTGTAATATCTGGACATTTAGTAGCTTGAGGACATTTCTCATGTAATTCATTCACTTTTTTTTTTTTTTTTTTTTTAACAGGAGAAATTCTGATTTCTCCAGGGAAAAGGAGTCCTGATTCATAATCTACATCAAAGCAGCCAAAAAAGCCAGACCAGAACTGGAAGAAGAAAAATGAAAAGTTGGCTTCTGAAGAAACAGATAGCTTTACAAAATGTACTTCATCTTCTTTTGATGGGAATGTACTAAAAATACTCAATGAGCTCAATACATTACATTAAATACATTTCTACTGGAATTAGTCACATCTTGTTTGTTATGGAGAAAAGTGCTGCTATGTACAAACCAGAATAGTTTTCTGCCTGAGAAAGCTAAATTATTTCAGCAATAAAGTTTAACACATGGAGTGGGAAAGAAATGTAACTGAAATTCAAAATACAGTGTTGTGCAGATTTCCACTGTGTTCAACAATGTAGAAGACATTCATTTATGTTTATTATGCTTGTTGATCCCAATGTTGGTATTAATATTCAGGGATCATCTGTGATATCGAATGTATTCTGTTGTACTACAAAAATATGTTTTCAAGCACATAGTAGCTTCCACGGATACTTTCAAGGCCTGTGATATTTTATGCACCTGGAATAGGTTCCAGAAAGACAACAATAAAAGACTGATTTTTGTAAAAGTATTCCACTGTACAACACGAATGCCTGTTTGTGAATATAGCTTGTCAGTCCAGTTCCCAACCTGCTAATGAGAAGAGTTGTCTTCAGGTATCCTGTCACAAAAGTTTTGGGTCAGAAACAGAACACACACACATCACAACATTGTTAATTTACAAACAAGATTGCTTTGCTTTAATGCAACTTGTGTGATCTGCCAAATTATAAAAAAAACCATCATTTTCTTCTTCTAATGGAAATAAGAGAGTCTTAAGAAGTTCCATAGCACTTTGCTTGATGATGACTAGATGAGACAGAATTACAAAATTTGTTACTTAAAAATAAATAAATAAATAAAAGGGTATCTTTTGAAATATTCATTCTGGAATCCCTACAGAATTCCAGATAGACAACGTAAGTTACCTTTTCTACTGCTACAAAATGAACACCCAAAGCATCTGCTGTTCTCCAAGTACAGAGAATGGAGCAGCAGAACAAGAGCAGTTTACTTGTCTGTATATTTTTATTTTACAGTTAAAATAAACCCCTTTGCCTTGACAAAAATTAAATAGGCAATTGTCAGTGAAAAATTTCTTGGGAGGGGGAAGAGGAGAAAATTTTTTTCGAACTTGTCTTCACTTCCACTTAGTTTCTAAACTACATAGTTTTATATATATATATATGTATATATATACAGTGAGATACATCGTTCCTGAAGTCTCTCTTCTTAACAGTTACAACTGCTTGAGCACATAGCATACTTCCATTGCTGTAAAATTTTTGATATGATGATATTATTCTACATCAGTTTAAATAATAACTCATGCCATACGTCATCCACTGACTGCATGCCATTACAGCACTGATTTCCTTTAAGTTCATATACAAGTTCACAATTTTTACCTAGATAAGAAGAAGCTGTGCTTAACAGCATGGGTCAGTTCATTACTTATCAATGAGAGGTAAATATGGGACACAAATCCATTTTAAGCCTATGTAAAACCTAGGACAGAGGACTCACTATACAGATACCCAAAGTCAGCTCCTGTAGTCACACCAGAGCAGCACAATTTCAGAATACTAGATCAGCAAGACTCTTTATTACTTCACTGATAAAACTAATCACTGTGAGCTCGCATTTGGAAAGAGTCTTTTATAACATTTTTCCCAAAGGGAATAGAAAAAGCAATGTTTTTATACTTGATTAACCTGAAGTATTCAACATGAAATGGGATGATTTTTGTCAGTGCTCAATAGTCATGACTGAATTACTTGAGAATATATTCCAAAGTCAGAGTTAAACTGGAAAATAATATTATAACTGGACTTAGTGAGATAGGGATGAGACAGGTCCATAAGTAAAACTATTTTTTAAAAAATTTGTAGATATATACATAAAAATAACATCTATCTATTCCTTGTATTTTATAACCATACTGCCTCACAAAAAGAAGGAAGTAGATTTATTATCATCTAATAAGCACTTGTTATTTTTTAATACCTATTAAATTCCCGAAACCATTACAAAATTACAAGAACATCTGAAAATAAGTGGTGGTATCATGTACATATGTGATGAAGTGTTTTTCTCCATAAAGATTTTCATCCAAGAGCTTTCAAACCCAGCTACAAGAAACAGGGAACTACAAAGTATTGATAGCTCATTTTCTTCTTACTGCAGCTGCCAGGTCCATCATCTCCCAAACCAGTGCACAAACCCACACAGTAGTAACTTAAAGAGTCACTCAAGGCTGAAAAAGTATTCAAGTCATGTAACATTTTAGAGGACTCAAAGTGATCAGAGGAAGTGAGGAGATTAGATGGCCTACGAAGACATCAAGTTCAGCTTTCAATAGTTTCTGTAGCTGATAGTACAAAAGCAGTACAGGGATCTGCCTTCCACTGAGATAATCCAAGTCCTCAGACTGTAGCTGTGTCTGTTACACTGAACAGACAGGAGGTTCTTTTCTACCTCTGTCACCATGATTGACTGGAGATGTGATGGTCACAAGGCTGTCTTTGGGTAGTTATCACAGCATATGCCAATAACATATGAGCTGGGATTCATCTTAGCTTTCCAAATGGTGAAGTAACCTCTGCAGTCATTAACAAAAAATACATAGAATAACCTTGAAGCTTTAGGATTACTTAGACAAATGAGAGTTTACAAAAGGGAGAATGGAAACCACAGCATTTTTACTTCCTTATCTGTATTAAAATTATATTTTCTAACTTCAATTCTAGATAGCTTTTGGATTGATCTGAGAGAGTTCCATAGCACATCATCACAAAGTGGAAGGATCAGATTATGGCCAGTTAGAGTTTCTTTCCTTTCTTTCAAGAAGCAACTGTACTCACAGAGAGAGATAAGTATATACCCAGCTATATGCATTTTGCTTATTCTCAAGGAAATGTAATAAAACTGCTTCCTATCAGACCAGGAATATTACATCATTAATGTGTACAGGAGAAATGTATAGGTAAGGAAAAGTACAGGCTAATTAGTTTTAAGGAGTGTAGGAGCAGTAACTGTTGAGTTAAAACCCAGAGTCTTTTAAGCTTCATTACTGTTTTACATTCTTTTACCTTCAGACTGGTGCAGTCTCCTGTGTAGTGAGTCCCCAACATCAATTTCTCATTCACCTATTTTTTCCCTTCCTCTGACATTCTGTTTCTCCTCCTCTTCTCTGAATTAACTGTCAATGATTTTACCATATTGGAATGTTTTAAGAGACTATTTCCACCCCAGAATGAGTCAGGACTTGGCTTAATGAGAGGCAGATGTTTTGGTTTCTCATCACTTCATCACAAAGACCTACAGCAGCCTGAATGCACCAACCCCTGTTATCATGAGTACAAAAAAAACCAAAAAACAAAAAACAAAAATAACCAGTTACAATGGCCTACATATGCCAAGGGTTGCTCTGCAAAATTCTGAACAAAAAGTGCATGAGAATAAATTAGGTGAGGGAACTATATAGCTAAGGTCTTCTAACTAGCACTTAAACTCCCTTAAAATCCTCAGAGCTTTTTATTTATTCTTTTACTATGAGTTTTGTCAACATTTGAAGGCATCTACAGTTAACTTCCTATTGTCTCTTAAAAAATAGTGCTTTAGTTTAGTTTATTGGGTTGGATTTTCCTTTCTCTTCTAAATAAATCTACTTATATTGGTAGGGCTGTATCTGCCTCCACTGACAAATGATAGGTTTAAGATTCTTATAAACCTCCTCAATATACAACTTGTGACTTTCAAATCAATACAGTTTTCTGAAGTAGTTTTACTTACTAAGTAGGTGATGCCCACTTTGGAGCAAAAAATTCTGAAGCTTTACACATCTTACAATTACAAGAAAAATACATAGTTTGCAATTTTTGCATTTTCTTGCAAGAGCCCATTTTACAAATCTGCTACTCTTCCTTATCATCATGAATGGCTTTGCAGCCCAAAGTTTTGCAGCTTGATATTCATAGTCAGTTAACATCCCCTCCTTACAACCATGCACGTTCTCCTTCGATTCAGATAAACGTGCGTAGTAACATTCTCTGCTCCCTACACACATTTTTCAAGATTCTTTGAAATAAGGCAATTTTCAGAGTAAACAAAGATTTCCAAATATTCTGTTAATGTTTTTTGTTTTGTTTTGTTTTGTTTTTCCCAGTGGAGCTAATTTAGTAGCCTCTCTTTAATATTGGGATCTTCCAGCATCTTGAATCACACTAACAACTGTTTCAATAGACAGGACAATAAGCTCTATTTTTAACTGTTTTAGATCATTGCAGAATTAAGGTTGTCTACTTTGAAACTGCAACGGCTACGGAGAAATGTTTTACTACTGAGACGCAGACACCTGTACCAGAGAGTTTTCTGGGCCTTAATAGAATTAAGAGGAAATTGCTTTGGACTTCAGAGATGGGATTTTACACATGGAAAATCAGCAAGGAAATATCTGTAGAAGTCCTTTAGGGAACAGAAAAAATACTATTTCAGAGTGCTGTCACACAGGATTTCCCATGGGCAGAGCACAGGCAGTAAAGTTCAGGTGTGCCCAGTACTAAGGCCTGAGCTGTTGTGCCAGGGGCTCAAGAAACATAAGTCATGAAAAATATCCATGCTTGGTTTTATTCACGTTTTTCACTCTGCCAACTCCCAGATACCGCTTTGGCCTAGGCACAATGTGTAGAAGCAGCTGCTGTATTTACAGCTTTAAAACAATCGCTTTAACTGTTACCAATAACCAGTAAGTTGTTTTGCTTCTCAGGAAGGGTCTGACTTCATGTAACATATGGCAATGTCCCTGTTTGCTTTGCCTGTCCTTCCTGAGTACCTTCTTTCCAATTACCATTCCAGTTGTTTGCTTCACTGTGAAACCCAGCATACCTTGTTCTCCAACTGTATTCTGGGAGTCAACAGACAGTTGAGACAGCTGGCTCATGAGCTACTGTACCCGTATGATACCTCTCCTTTACTTCCTTCACCCTTTTGTGTCCCGCTTGATGTGTACCTTACAAATACAAAAACTTTTCCCACCTACCATCTTGATTCTAGTTTAAAGTTCATGCTACACTAGCTGGTTTTATTAGTATGACAGAGTCATAAGTCAGATATTAAACATTTTAATGGATAAAAAATAAATTTTATATATAATTTTTGTTATCCATGGCTTTTAATATGCAAAATACACCAGAGAATTGAGCTGCATATATTGTCTTATATTTTTCCCTGATGAAATATAATAAAATACAAAGACATGAAACATAAGAGACTATTTTCCACAAATACCTTACCAAGAAATACTAAGAAATTAAGCTCTTCAACTCATAAATGGCCTCTGATGAAAATGTTCAGTTTTTGCTTCTAGTATAAGTCTTGGAAAAGAAGAATTACTGCTGCTTTCACTGAAAATGATTTAAATTTATACAGGAGACTAATTTAGTAGAAATGGAAATAGGGTTCTTCTGTATTAAGTACTGAGTTATATCATGTTTCTAAAATGTGTAAGCCCAGAGGGATATTAAAATGTTAATTTGGGAACTATTTAAAAGGTAATTATTTTATATAATAAAATAAGAAGTCTGCTGAATACTAATCCCTGTGTTGTGATTTCTTTGAATTAATGCTACAGAAATTAGAGAATCCATTTCTTTAAGTGATTTTAATTTAGATTCATGGAAGACATTCTAGTCTACAAAAAAAGTCGGGGTCTTTTTTCAGCTCCCATTTAAAATTCTTACCATACCAAAATTAATGTTAAAGAGAGAGACCTAAACTTGCTGGATAGCACTGAATTGAAAGAATGAGAGCACAGTAATTTGAACTAATCTCCTGAAGAACAGGTTGTTTTGTTCTGCACAAGCACTGCTATGAACAACACCACCTCAGGCCCTACTGAGCAGGTCAGGATTTATCACTTCTAAGCAAAAGCTGACTTCGTCTATTCAAGCCTTGTAAGCAAAGGGTAGGAAAGTCAGCTGATACCTCTCTGATCAGTTTCCCTATTCCTCTCCCTAGTACACTGCTGTTACTCTCCATTTCACCAGAGCTTTCTGTGCTGCTCACTTTGCAGGTCACGCTTCAGTGCTGTGACCTTTGTCATCTCTCACACAATCCTCTTCCATACGCTTTTAAAATACTTAAGCCATCTTGGAAAATGAAATGTTTTTCTAGGGAAACCGGGTCACCACCCACCCACTCTCCTGGGAGAAATGCCCCATCAAAGGTCTGAACCAGCTCCCTCTGAGCAGGCAACTGCAAGGAACAGAATAAAGCCAAAAAGCTTCATCTTCCCTGTTTCCTTATTTGTGAGTGTAGTCATCACATCATCTAATAGAAAGGAATCTTTTTGCCATCACAGTCCTTTATTTATTCTTGCCAGGCTAGACATCTATTAATCATTACCTATTTTTTAGCAAGAATATGAAACGCTTCTTAAATCATTCCTTGTGAAGCTACAGCCAGGGCAGAAGAACCACATAAGCTTCTTTCACATGATGAAATTTAGCTTGATCTATGCTCAAAATGAGAAATGCCAAGAACTTCTTTGCTCTCCTAGGCCATTTGCATATATGCTCACTCTATATTCATTACTTTGACATCTACTGCTCTTTTTCTGACAGCAGAATGTTGATTTGATTTTCACTCTTGCCATTACAATGTCACAGGTATAACAGCACTATGAATGACACGGTAGATTTACAGATTGAATAAAACATGAGTTCTGAGGAGTAATTGCTGGTAGGAGACTAAATTTTAATTATGACTTTCAACAGGATAACAATTAGCTAAATAAAATTATTTTATTCATTATCATGATGATCAGTCCTTGGAGGAATACGTCCAACCATAAGCCTATTTCTCATTTAAAATATTATAAAGATTAATATACAGAAATCTACAGCTGGAAAAATGTGTTTTGGAATCACAGTGACACCAAAGTGAAAATAAGGTCTTTTTTTTTGCCACACACATCACAAATAGATAATAATTTTTGAATGGGAATGAAGTAACTCCAGTAAAAACTGAACCTAAAAGAAAAGTGGGATCTTTTTGGGATTAAGAAAAGTATTTCTAGAATTCTCATTAAAAACAAACACCTTACTACCAAAACAGCATCCCAGTGTGGATATCTCTGAACAGCCACTTTCCTGATAGCTGTAAGCTTCTGCAAGGCACAGGGGTCTCCTCCTGACCCAGAGAGCTGCAGGGGTAGAGTCAGCAGTACAAGCAAACTACCCAAGTTACCAATCTGATGAGCACAGTATGAGAGGGATGACTGCACCATCAGGACCAGAGCATGACATGCTGAAGTTGCACTCACTGTCTTTTAGAGACGGTTATGACAAAGTTGATATCTATGTTTCATGTAAGGATATCAGAGTATTTATTCAGCACAGGAAAATCTGGCATCAAGGCTCCCACTGTACCCACAACTCCTTATTCTTTGAGCTCTCCAGCCACCAGGCTACCTAGAATGACAGAAGCATTATCTGTCCCGTGTCTGATAAAACTCAGTGAGCGGAAGCCAGGTCCTAACTTTTGCTATTTCCAAGATAAGCTCCATCATTCCATCCTGCAGAATCAAGCCTCTTGAGATTCTGTTTGGCTCACAGATCTCAAATATTTTTCCTGTAAAAGAGTGTTGCTTCAAGAGCAGCACGGGAAACCATTCTACCCCAAGCTGGAAAACATTGGTAATTAGGTGCTTTATTGAGAAACAGCTAATGATTAGCTCTCTTAGAGTAAGGACCACTGTTTCTTGTGATTGTCATAAACAACAAAGATTTTCCATAACATTCTCAAAATACAATTGCCCTTTCCAAGAAATAAAGAGCCCCACTGAAATCTTTGATACAGATGAAAAAATAGTAACCAAAAAAGTAGGCACATTCTAGTTCCAGAAAGCAGTCTCAGGTTACCAACAAAGAATGTTAAATTGGCTAACTGAAGGCTTTACTTCCCTCAGACCCCATCCTGGAGCTCCCAGCCACCCCTCGGGCATTTCAGAAGAAGTCCATGTGCCTAACACAGGCATTCAATTTCATTTTGGGCATCGGGCACTCAAAAAGTTGTCTGACATTGGATTTGATAATTACTTTCATAGCATACTGGCACAAACATGTGGATGAAGTCATGGATATTATATTGCTAGCTTTAATTAACTGAGAGAAAATATGTGCTATTCTCTTTGAGGACTGAGAAAGCTGTAGTGAAAATTATTAAGTGTGTAGAGCCATTGTGCAACCAGCACAGGGATAAAAATGCTATTTTACAGTGAATTATTATATTCATTAACATAACTTGCCAGAGCACAGCTTAAACCTTTTTTTGCAACTTTTCATTTTTGTGCATTTGAAGACATGTATTTAATTAACAACAGCAGTAACTCCTTTCTTAATACACATTTTAGAGTCATGCTAAAAAAGAAAAATCTCCGCTATTACTAATAATTTGCATATAGATAGTCAACTTCTGTAACACAAAAACCAGAATCCTTTGTTCCGTATTTTTAAGTCTTTAATTTGATGTTCATTTTACTGCTTGCATTACTGATTCATATTTACTTTTCAAGACCTGAATGCAGTACATCCACCAGCTCTTCATATAAGGTACACACTGGTTACAAAAGTTTTTGAGCTATTATAATTATTTTGATTCATTAGGAATTACTCAAAAACGAAGAAAGTTAATTTATGCAAAACCACACTTAGATAACCAGCAGCTATTTGTTACTGAACACTACTCCATCTCTCAGTGCATGCCAACAGATGATAATAAACATCTTTCCCCATATAATTTCATTTTACATGAGTACATACCTTCCACACAGAATTTTGCCTTTATTATTCCTTTGCAATGCTTCTCGATATGCCTTTTCAGGGTTTTCTTCTAACTCTTTACAATATTAATTATTTATCAAAATCCCTCTGTGTATTTTAGGACACTCCTGGAAATCCTGTATCTGAATATACTTCCACACCTTACTTCTAAGACTCTGTTGCTCTCTCAAGACCCTTGTTTGTAGATCAGCCCAAACACCCAGTCCAACCACATCACTACAAACCCCCAAACCTAAATCTGGGACATCCTCCTTTACGCTACAGTTCAATTATTCTCTTTTACCTTGATCAGAAGATGACATTTGCTGTGTAAAGGAAAACATGTTTCTTTTTAAGATCACCTGAAGATTATTTACTAATTCATTTTCATCTCTACAACAATTGGTTAATGCTATACATTTTACAAAAGCATGGGACAGTGAAATTCCTACTTAAAAATGGCAGATAGGAGTAGGAAGCAATTGTGCTCTAGAGACAAGGCAAAAAATGAGGAAGGCCACATAAACACAGGGAGGCAGCCCAGAAAGAAAACCCAACTTAGAGAGTGCTGAAATATTATAATTGTGTGCTGATTTTTGGCACAGCATGTTAGTGAGTCTGTTCTCCAATAAGCAAATGCACTCTTAAAACAAAAAAGTACATTTCTCTCACATCTAAATGGTGGCTTATATCCCAAATAAGAAAGAACTGATATTTTGTCCGTTCATGCAAATTTGAGCAGGTGCAATGAATATGCATTAAGAACATCCTGAAAAATATCACTTCAAGGCAGAGCTCTAGACTAGAGACATTTATTCAGCTGTTGCATGAATACTGATGTGATATTAATGGCTTCAGTGAGGACTCATGAAGAATGTTCTGCAAGCCAGCACTCAGCAGCTGGAACTCACACCAAAAATTAAGTTCCAGTATCTGGATTTGCCTTACTGAATTTATCCCCAGCTCCTAGCTATTCACCCAAGTCTAGCTAGCAATAATTACTTCCACAGCGCATAACTCAAGCTAGCAAAATACTTGCTGCACATCATATATTAATGCTTTACATTGTATAAACTTGGATCTGGCAGGGTAAGCCTGGGTAACACCTCTATGAACAAAATACAGAAAACCTGGGAGTTGTCAGCAACTTTTCTTACGTGCAGTCGCTTATTTTTCTACTCTAGTATTACTTTTCTGGTTGAAAAATCTTCAGACTGTTAAACATATAAGTTTTTATATCAAAGTGTGTTAGAAAATTTTATTCAAAATTATTCTGTTGTCACAACGGAACGCTCTGCCCTTTAAAAGGCTCCCTTTGGAACTGCCCCAGATAATTGACAGGACGAAATAACATTGTTTAGTTTGTTAAATTACTGCATAGAAGTGGCTGTAGAAAGATAAATTTTTCTCTGTTTCTAAAGTAGATCTACCTAAACCACTGGTTAAACACTGAAGCAGGGTTGCAAAATGCATACCTAGAAGAAAAATAATCCAAAAGAGCTCCAAAAATGTATTTGTCCTTATCTGCTATAGTTTCATAAAGCACAACTCACCCAGATATACCTTTTTCCATTTACACTTTAAACTCTTATCTGTAAGTTGTGGTCTGTAACTACAGTTTATTGAACAAAGTGGTAGAAAAGACTGACTAGTTCTGATAAAACACAGAGAAAGATTGAGCCTTTATTTGAGAAAATGGCCCTGGGATTACTTGTGGTACAAACTCATATGGGTATCTCTGTCCTCCAGCTGACATTTGATAAATATCTGTTTGGGTTTTTTTTTGTTTGTTTGTTTTTCGTTGTTTGTTTTTTTTTTTTGTAGCACAGAATACTGTTTCTTAGTTAGCAAAAGCTTTGAAAGAAACCGAAGCACACCAACCCTCTGTGGACAACAGCAGAAACAAGCACCTGTATCTGTTGTTGATGCCGTAAGGACACGTCTGCCAGCTGGCTGGCTTGAATCTGAGTGGACCTGAAAAGCAATCTTATCCATGCCATTGTTTACAGAAGCTGTAAAACTCATTCCCTCCCTCTTACAGGAAGAGATAATCAGAGCACACAGTCTTTTCTTTGTGGTTATTTTTTAGTACATGAATTGTTCAAGAAGACGAGCCTGCGGCTGATAAAATGCACCATGGACTGCATATTTGACTCTGGGGGCAAACTGCATCCCTATATCTTGGTAACCATATTAGCAGCACTTGGAAAGTTGTAGATTAAGCTGGCTGTGAAAGATCACAAAGAACCAAGCATCAAAAAGGGTTCTCCTTCGACATGTCCTTTTGTCAGCCATGCTGTTGACCCAGCACAAAAAATCATACTTTCAGAAATTCACTTCCTCTTTAGGATGATTCTAAACGTTGGCCCTCAAGCTGATCATAACTGTGCAACAGTATTAAAATGTACTTTAGATTTAAATTAGCAAGCAAAAAAAACGTGGTTTGAAACATCAACTTTAGTCTTTGTATTTGTGCTTTTTGCCAGTTTTCTGAAGGAATAATTAAGTCTCCAGAGTCAAAAATTATTTGTGTGCATTGAATTGCAGATAAACACAGTATTTATTTCAAACTTGATGCTTGTCTCTGCTGACTAAGAGTATACAATATAGATATTCAAGAACTTACAGACTTTAATGCGCATGTCTCAAAATTTAAGTTTGGAATGGGGAAAGGACATTTTTGCTTGTAGATTTCTGAGACGGAAGTTAAAGCTGTTTAAATAGGGTATGTGTCAAACTGCTTTAGAATGGAAGCTGAACATTCACAAACTTGAAGAAAACAACTGATTTATAATTAATTTGATCTGTTACTCAAGGGAGAAAAGATTATAAGTGCTCTGCACTTCAAAAACTAACTGATATATTAACTTATGGTAATGGAATCTGTATTCAGTGGACTGAAGGAAAAGTTCCCTGGTTCCTCTGTCCTTCAGTGTGTCCGAATTCACAGGTAAAAACCTTATGCCTGGATTTAAAGAGGAAACTTTTCCATTTTTAGAGGGAAATAAACTGAGAAATCTCAATATAATGATTTTTGTCGTGTTTGCTGGTGAGATCACATTTACTAGAAGCTGGCCTTGCAGTCAAAAGAAAAATACATATTTTTGCCATAGAGCTATCATACAAAAGAACATATCTGTTTAACTGAGTCATACATTTGACTATAATCTGTATCTATGGAGCTACGTTTCCTATAGCAAAGGAAGCAGCAGTCTGTGAATGAGGATTACATTAAATCCAAACTCAGTTGCCTGCCTGAAACATCCCCTGTGCAGCTGGCAGCTAGAGCTCCCCATTTGTAAGAGCAGGAAAAACATGGAATTTGTAGATAATTCACCAGAACTCAGAGAATTCAGAGATAAATCAAAATCTGCCTCAGTATTCTGTACCGTTACTAAAATACAGAGTCAAACAAACTGATAAGACTCTGTTCCAAAGGCTTCTGCTTGACTGGAACAAAATGAGGTTTCTGTTGCCATTTGCTTAAGCTTTCTAGCTTCTATCAGTACAAAGAAGTGCCTGAAATACAGGTATGTGACAATAACAGAAGCTGCTACCTACAAGCCATGTAATTATTTCCCATGAGAATCAACAGCATTCTGGAAAAACAACTTCCGAAATGATCAGTTTGTTCACATATCCTTTTGTTGTTTACTTAACTCCGCTGTGATTTATCACATGCTTGGGAACTATTTTCCAATCAAGGGTAATTATTTGTGATTTGTTATTGGAGGTACGGAAGTAATATTGATAACTGGTACTTAAATTTTCTGTCAGTGTAAATAATTTGACATCTGCAGGTAAATTATGAACCCCCTTGAGTCTCCAAACATAATTAGTACTTTTTTTCTTTAAATCATAATGAGCTCTTTTGCATCAAAACTGTATCTACATCTAATTCCTTTCTAGCATGCATTTCTCTTCTTTTGAACTAGATGCATCTTTGGCTCTTAGTACTTCACTGCAGCATATACTTTTGGATTTTTTGTGTTGACCAAGAGCAATGCATTCTAACCATCTAGATGCACAGAAGTTACAAAGCCAGCGAAGGTAGAGGTTGCAAACAGTAAATGCACCTACAGGTAATAAAAACTTTTTTTTAAGGAGAGTCTAGGTGAAATAAAATTGGTTTGTTATGAGGATGCTCATGGTGGCTATATGGGTGCTATCGTTTATACATGAAGTACCACATGACTGATCAATGGGTAAAGCAAATGGGGCTTAAAATTAAAGTGTGCATACAGAAGAGTATAACATATGATGGAAGCAAGGAAACAAATGCAAACTGAAAAGTGACCAGGCACTAAAAAGAAGAACACTGCAGAAAAATAGGATCACATAGTCCAACTAGGAAGGCAAAATTAATGATGTAAAAGGTTTAAAGACTGATGCAGAGTGTCAGGAACCTGAATATTTAGAGATCAGACAAGAGCTAAAGTAAAATGTCAGCCTTTCCCAAAGTGAAAGCAGCAGACTTACCAGGTGAGTCTTCTACACTTATTCAGGACTACTGAACATTTCTGAATATTGGACCTCAAATAAACCTACCTGAATATGATACCTTATTTACCACATCAAACATGATAAAGTTTGAGGCCATTATAATACCACCTGCCAGAAAATCTAGAGAACAACAGGACTCACTGTATTTTTAGCAATGCTCCTGTTAGGTTTGACCAAGAGAGGCACTCTGATGAGATTCTACTCTCTAGAGGGTCAGGCATGCAGCACTTTGAAAAAGTACAGAAATCTGGTGTGGCAGAACTCCACTCTTGAGACAACTTGGTTCTGGGAACTCTCTGAGTGCATTTATAGTTCTACTTGCTGATCACCTGAGCAGTATTCAGATACGTGTGTGAGTGCATCTGTGTGTGTACAATATACAAAAAGACATATAATAATGATATATGTCATACATTCACACTCATATTTAAGAGGGAGACAAAGAACACAGTTATGCTTCAGTAAGCTGTTGTAATATATGTTTAATTCCCTCATTAGCAAACAAAGCTTATAGGCACACATTTTATCATGTGTCATTTTTACTGCAATCAGTAAGTATAAGCAGAGCTCAGGTGGTTTGGTGTTACACAGTCCCAGTAGATAAAATAAAGAGAGGAAAATACATACAGCTGTATCTAAGACAACTTTTGTTTGTCTACTATTTTCTTTGAGCACCTTATTTCAAAAGTATAAATACATACAAAAATCTCTCTGTGTGACCATAACAATGCAGCTCTCTCTGCATTAACACAGCTGAGAACAACTAGGAAGATATTTCTGGTCCAAGAACATCTGGTATCTAGAATGTCCGGAATAGAGCTATAGATGGGAGTCAGTGTAAAAAGATAGCTATCAATCTCAAGCTTTGACCCTAGGCCAATAGATTTGTAGGAAGCAACATTAAAAAAGGATTCTTATATATTTGTATGAGTTGTTTGTTTGTTTGTTTGGCACAGTATATTTCTGTTTTAGTTTGGTTTTGTTTTTCATTACGTTATATAACTCTAGCAAATGTTCTTTCTGCACTTTAATCTGCTTTCTGTTCAATCTACTACACAATGATCTTGTACATACTTTAACCACCAGTTGTATGCAAAAACAAACAAACAACAAAACAACATAAAGAAAGAAAAAGTGATTTTTTTTTTTTAGTTGTAATAGAATGATAATGTAAAGGTTTAAAACATCTCATGAAAATTAGAGAGTAATGATTACAGAAACAGAAATATGCAAAAGAAATCATAAAAGGAAGAAGACTGAAGTGTTATCAGAAGTAGGATGCAATTCACAGTTAAATGCAGGTATATTCTGTGACTCATGCCCCTTTGGTTTGAAAGGATGTCACTCACTGCAAGTGATTAAAACCCCTCAAAAAACAAAATGCAAAAAATGTAGGAGTCTGTGACTATGGGTTTTTCCACATTTCAAAAGCGGAGTATTTCTGTAATGTAAGTCAAATAAAATTAAAATAAAAAGCATATAAAAGTAGTAACAGCATTCCTAAAAGACAACACTGCTACAGGAGTACACAAAGACAGATGAAGACATTAAGAAAGATTTTTTTATATATTAAGATGGCATCTAAAATCTCCTCCTCCTCTTCTCCATCCTGCCACATTCAGCTGACTTGCAAAGATGTTCCCCATCTCATCAAAGACTGCAGGGTAGCCCAGGTCTTCTGTCTACTTTCAGCAAGAGTGAACACCATTCAGGTACTTTCCTAGATAATTTCTCTTACATGCCACAGAAATCCAAACTTTCTTCTCCAGAACAGAAAATCACCTCTAAATCATCATGTGGTTTTAAATTTAGTAGGAACACCAAATCAGTTTTGCCTTTTTGCAGCAGCCTGCATGTCATTTAGCCAGGAGCAACCATCAAGTTAAGGACATGAGATGATATGGGTTCCTTAGGAATGAATGAGCTTTCTTTGCTGAGGAAGGGAAGTTGGATATTGGCCACAGAAAACACAATAAATAGCGTAAGTACATAATTTTCTGCACTCTTTGAGTCTTATGGTAAAATAAAACATACCAGATTATCATCTTTCATTAGTCAAACTCCAATGACCTGAAAGGTGTTTAACTATCTGGATGCAGATAACAGGAGCAGAATGGATCCTGCTGCTTCTTTTATGATCCACATCTCTGTGTACAGACTCTCAGTAGCTCACCATGCTTTGTTAATCAAGTAACACAACTTACTTTGCACTGACAGTGCTGGCTGTCAGGATGAGATAACTACAACTGAGAAGCTGATTTTTGCTTTCTCCTAGGAAAGCTTTTCTGTAGAGAAATAATTTCTAATCAAGGCGATAATGTGATGCAATGTTATAATCCCATTCCCAAATACATTGCACAATTAGATACATTTGAAATCAGCTTGCGTGCACTTAAATTAAATAACCTGATGAAGTACTTCAGATAAGTTGTATTTTGTTTTTATACTCCACAGATTCTGACAGCTCTTCTCACAACAGTCTTAATGATATGATCTCTTCAAACAGCCTTTAGATCTTTGAAATAATTTCATTTATATTAGTCACAATTGCAGACTTAGATAAAATTATTCTCATAATGAGACTGTTTTTCATGAATTCTTCAGGAATTTTGTGACCCAACTGCACCACTACAGATGAGAAAAAAACCTGCTGTCACAAATTTTTTATTATAATTGTCCTAGAATTTCTAAATTACTCTCCAATTAATTAAAAACTTCAACTATCCCTCAGCACTTTGAGATTTTTTCCAGATTTTACTGTTTTTTATCCTTAGATATCTCTAATGACTTCACTATTCTTTCTGCCATTCCATCTGCACCTCGAAGGCATATTATGCTTAAGCTGCTGCAATTTCATCTTTTAAAACCTGAAGTCTAGTCACATTTTTCCTCTATTTAAAATAATGACCCTGGAACAACTTTCCCTGATCTTCCACACTCCATTTCCTCCTAGAGCTGGTTGCAATTTTACAAGTCTTCTCTTCACCCATTAAATCCTTTTAGCATTTAATCTATCTAAGCAGTAATTGAGCACCTTTATGTCATTATCATTTGTCTTTCTTGACACCCATGGGCTTCACCCTCAGGCTTCTCTCATAGGTGAAGTTTCTGAATTTTTTTCCTGATGGTTTTCTGCCCACAAATAACTGTCTCAAAAACATCCAGACAGCCTCTCACACTTCATTCATCTACACACCTTGTGGAAATGAGATACATAATTCACTATTTAACTAGAGGATGGGGTTGTTACAGTGACCTACTATGGGAACACAAGGAGCAGCTTAAGAGCATAACCACGAAAAATTCTCAGTGAACTCAGTGAACACTATTTTCTTGACTTCTGAGCATTGTTTCACCCACTGTAGATCAGTTTTGTTGGTAAAGCCTCATGTTACTCAAAAAACTGTGTTCCCAGAAATATACCAATGTTCCTCTTGTAACTAATTGGTAATCAACATTTGTAGGGAAATACATGATGTTATACAGGATTCTTTTTACTGGGAATACAGTGGATAAAACTACAGCATTTGCAATGTATTACAGTAGGTACAGTCTGTATAGCATTATACTATAAACACATATAATCCTGTAAAAACAAGTGATTAGTATTTCTTGTCTGACAGTTGTCTCCTCCCAGTGTTTGTAGGAGCAGTACCACACTGTTTATGCCTTAGAGTTTTTTCTCATCCTGCATAACCCCAAATCAGGAAGATCTGAATTAACAACAGCTTTACAGGGACTAATAGCCCTCACAACAATAAAGCAGCCAGTGAGCAGAATGGGCAGCTGCCTTCTGAGCGAGCAGCTGGGATTCATTAGGGGGCACAGGTCTTACTTTATAATCCCCATAAAAGAAAACACTCAACCTTGTATAGAAAGCAAAAGAGAAAGAAGCATCACTCTTCCACCTGCCATTAGAAATGTAATCATCACTTCACTGTGCTTTGCCCAAAAATGCATATAAATACAACCATGGCTGCTAGTGTCTGAAGAGACACATTAGCATTCACTAATAGGAAGCATTGCTAACTGAAGAACCTGCTTTAATGTTTATCTCCTCTCATTGTTATTCAGCTCAGTGCATAGTTACCTTCCACAGCAGGCTTTAAGTTCCTTTTTCCAACATTTGATTAGAACACGTATTTGAAATACAAAGTTTAGTCTAACAAAGTTAAAGTTGCACAGAATAAATTTTATCAGGCTTACTAAAACTTAATTCTTGCTTGCAATTCTCCTGCAGTGTACCAGAGATTTATGCTGACAGGCCAGTTTTGATTGACAGCACCAGAATACCAACAAATTGGAAAAATATGGCATACCTGCAATAGATGTGATACTGAAAGGACATAAAGGTGTCTTCACCTCAGCTGGGACAGAACTGTTTTTTCTTTCATAGCATTTAGTATGATGCTATATTTTAGCTTTAGGACAGAATCCACTTAATAGCATACTAATGTTTCAGTTGTTGCTGAGCAGTTGTGCACAGAGCCAAGGCCATTTCAGCTTCTCATACTATCCTGCCAGTGAGAGGGCTGGAGGGGACAAGGAGCTGGGAGGGGACAGAACCAAGACAGCTGCCTAAATTGGCCAAAGATATATTCAATACAATATGACAGTGGAAAAACCTAAAAAATGGTAGGGAATTGGCTGGGCTGAAATCAGTCAGTGGGTTATGAGCAATTGTTTGTGCATCACTAGCTTTGTATATGTATGTATATATAATTATCATTACTATGATTCTTCCTCTGTCTTAATAAAAGTAGTTTTTATTTCAGCCCATGAGTTCTACTGGTTTGTTTTTTCTCCAGTTCTCTCCCCCATCCCACTGGGAGAGGAAGCAAACTACTGTATGGTGCTGAGCTGCTGCTGGGTTAAGCCACAACAAAAAGTTGTGGATTTCTGTCTGTAAACAGCCCAAAAATATTTAAAACAAATCCGTAGGAGGAGAAAGAGTGCTCATCTCCACAGCAGTAGCCCATCCTGACAGTGGCAGTTGAGTAGATACATCTCCCATTAGGAAAATTCAGTGATAGCTTCTTTTTCACCCTATGGAATACATTATAATTATTTCATGAGCTCCCAAGGTGCAGAAAATGGCATCAGCACATCACTAACAGCCTCCAACTCTGGACAAAGCACAGCAGACATGCCAATGGTAAGTGCCCCTCCTGTTCCCCACCACAGATTGTTTTGGAACTTCAGTATCTCCTTTCAATGTGTATATAGTTAATTGTTAAGTTTTGATATGTGTCTTCTGCTCCTGTTACCAGGATTAACAGCTCTGTCAGAATAGGATTGCCCACTGGACCATGAAATTCCTTGAAGAGCCCCTTACCATGGAGCCCACTGCACCTACAACAAAAGCAGGAAAATGGCATTTCATACATAATCCATATGAGGTGCACCTATAAAATGAATCCAGCAACAAATAAGCACAGATGGAAACAGTCAAACTGTTGCTTTCTGGTGCTGACAGAGCTTTCAGAAGAATACCAGGTTTCATTTAAGACTGTCCTGGATTTTTTGATTGAAATGCTCTTTCAGGCACAGTCCGGACCTTTTGTAGCACGCTTATCATAGATAAGCTCTTGTCTTTTAGGGCAGAAAACATTGCTGACTTCTGTCTGATAAAGCTACAACTACTAAGGCTGGAAAGATGTAACATGCTACAGGCTTGACACTGCAAATAGGGGAATACTTCTCAATTCATCTTTCTTTCCGGTACAGATAAAGTAACCAGGAAATTAGAGACACAATGAACACTGGTTCTGTCCTACTCAGCACAGCCAAATTTTAAGTAGTTGGAAAAGCTGGTGGCAGGGAATTTTCTGGCTGTACTCCACCATAGATCTATGTAGATAGGTGGAACTAAATGTTAAGGATTTCTCAAGTACTCACCTCAGACTTTGACAAAATGCTTAGAATGTGTGTTTGCTTCATGTATTAAAGCTACACTGCAAAACTAGGATGAAACATGCAAAGAAACCCAGTTAGGAAAAAAAAAAAAAGTTGCATAATAATTATACTCTTGGAAAAGAACTGCAGAAAAATAGAGTGACTCATGGGAGAAGTTACAAAGTCAAGAGTAATTAACTTTGCACTTATTGCTTATTCCATGTGAGAAAGAAGTGCAGATCAGAGATAGAAGAAAAGAAAAACAATCACACACTTTACAAAGCAACAACAAATGCAAAGATTTTCTCTTTACACCTTTTACCTAGCAGCTCTTTCTAAACAAAGGCCTAACACCTTGATGCCCTAAGATCCCCTCAGCACAGCAGAGACAGACAAGGCAGAAGCACATGGTTTGCTAGCACTTCTTCCAGCCAGGTCAATGCAAAACCAGCAGCCTCTCCATCAACCACAGCAGCACAAGCTCTGTTCCATGCATCACAAAGCTTCTTTCCATGATCTAAATGCAAGAACATGTGATACATGCAAAGCTTGATAGGAAGGAATAAGAGCTGTTGTCCATGATTCTTTAAGGTAATTTCTGCTCCTTCAAAGTTTTGAATTCAGAAATGTTGTGGTGATACCTCCTGAGTAACTTAACTGGGTGCTTTTGCTCTTCTCTAAAGAGCATGCCAAGCTCTTTGTACTTCTATGTGCATGGTCAGGGAAGCAAGACATTTCCTGGGAATTCCAAGGTAAGCATTTGTTATCTACTTGGGACACAGAAAAACTCATGTCACTAGAAAGGTAAAATTCAACCCTCAGCACACTTCATATACAGAATCAGAGGAGCCTTCCATGTGTACAAGCACTTGTGAAAGAAAAGTAGCTAAAAAATACAGTAAAAGATATGTTCAGTACTACACAGAGCTGTCCTATCACTGGATGCGCCCTGCATGTGATATAAGAACCCACAGCAAAGGAGCTGTTGTTTGTTTTTTTCTGCTTCCCCAGAGCATAGAGTATTGAGAAGGTGGCTGCTTAAGGGATACTGCCATCAACTCTTGCCCTGCTGTGTGTTAACTGGGGAATGCTGAACCCGAGAGGAACCAACTCTCTTAAACTTCATTTCACCCGTGTTTTTGGGAATTCAGCAAGTGTAGTCCTTTTGAGTATGTGTAAATCTAAATCCTACTACTATTTACATAAATATCACTAAACAATGAATTGAGCAAATTGAACAAGAATAGCAATCAAATTTAATATGACAAGGCTGCAACTGAGCAATTTGTTTTACTTTTGCATTTCTGAGTTGTGCTCAAGTATAAAATAAAATCTTCTATATGACCCACAGTTATTGTATATACATACCATGAGCCCCATCTAATTTGCACATGCAATTTACACACAGAGAGTCACTCATCTTGCAGAAAATTGGCCTTTGCAGAAAGATTGGCTTTAATGTTGCCTGTAGATCACCAATCTCTCAAAGCAGGACTCATTTACAACATTCAGAGTGACCTATGCTTTTATATTATGTATACTCCAGCAGTAAGCAGCTACGTTCATTTTTTTATACTCTGCAAAAGGAAATCATCCTAACAAAATGACCCATTTTACTCTATTTTATTATCTGGGAATTATTGGATAAATGGAGCTTCATTAAATTATCATTCTGCAATTAGTCTGACTTTGTAAAGATTTCTGCCTGAGTCATCCCTGGAGTGCTCTGCCTAGGTGATAGTACTTCAACTCAAGCCCCAGGACAAATGAAAGTGACACACATTATCAAGATAAAATACTGATGGAACAGAATGGGAATTAGAAGCTTCAAGAATATTCAGGCAACAAATTTAAAGCATGTTTAATAAACTCTCCCTACTTTTGCAGAACATGAACACAGACTATGCTGTGAATCCTAGCAGAAGATCCTATTCTTAATGGTTGCACAGAAGACTATCAGACAAGTTGCTTGGAAGAAAAATTAATCATAATTTAAACAAATAACATTAAAAAAAATCAGATATTCTGTTCAAAATGTGTGACCACTTGTTAGACCAACATTGAAAAGGTACAGTTATTAAGTAAAGGTCTAGGAAAACAAAGCTCTATTAACTTTGCAGCACCCCAAAATGTCTCCAAAGGCATCTTTGAGCAAGGAGGAGAAATGTCTATAAATATCAGCCCACAAAACACAGAAATTCCCACACAAGACAATTAAAGAAACTTATTTAAAGGCTGACCTGTAGAATTTAACAAAGTAATATTGGAAAAAACAATCAAACAAGAAAAACCAACAGACTTTTAAGGTAAATGTTTTCGGAAACAATCATCAAACCATCAGTAATAAAGTAACTTCCTGGGCTTACAAAACTGCAGAATGAAAAACTGTGAGTAAAAGCAAAGAGTGAAGACATCAGAAGCATCTTTACTACTGTTATAAGCAGCGTATTTCCAGTTCAAGTCTGTCTTCATAAAAAACAAACTATTCTTGAGAGGAATTTTAATTGCCTTAACACTGAACATCTTTCAGTGTGTGAAGAGTTTTAACCTGTTCATCTTACTCCATTGAACTGTTGTCCAGTTCTGGAAATGTAGATCTACTGAACCAGAAAAAGACCCAGTAGTTAGAGTGTTCATTTCTGGTTTCTTTTATAGGATGATTGACTTGGTTTCTAACGAATATTCAGAGAAGAAACTTGAACCCCAGACTGTTCTCTCCTAGATAAATATACTAACTGCTCATCTATAATGTCATGACCTTGACTGTGCTCCCAGGGCACTGAACTATTTTCTGAACAGCAGAGTGAGGAAGGGAAATGCTCCCACCCTTACTCTGGTACGTGGCCTGGTATATTAGCATGATCTCCATGTAGGTTGAAAGATGGGAGTGTAATTCTTTTAGATTTGTTTAAAACTTGGACTTCTTTTTCCTATGCCTATTGTAAGTGTTCTAAATGCCACACTAATGGATTTTGCAATAAGGAAATAGGAAGGGAGATGCTACTCCCAAATTACTTTGAGAGAAGCCCAATTCTGCCTATGAGTATTAAGGCATTTTCTCAGAAGAGAAGAGAAGGAGATTTGAAGAAGCTAAAAGTCATACTATCCACTTAAAACATTTCAGAAATCAATTAAAAATTTCAATGATTGGCAATGGAATTTGATTCGGGAAGCAGAGAGGGATTTTACAAGAGAAACAGCACTGTTGTTGGTGGATCAAAACAGTGTGCTAGGAAGCTCTGAGGTGTTAAATAGTAACTCGTTGACAACTCAGGTCAACTTTCCATGAAACAGAATGTCCTCTACAAAATACTAAACTGTCAAATAAAAGATAATGTATTGGTTTTCCCTAATATTCAGAAATTCACTTTCTAAAATACTAAGTGAACAGATGAGATAAAGCTGCATTTGAGAGTCAGCACAGAGAATGGGATGCTTTAACAAACAGTCCCTATAAATGTGAACTCTGCTAAGTGGAAAGGCTTGTATTTCAGAACTCAGACATGAGGCATTATTTTTCTGTCAATCTTGCACTCTTGGGGAGAGACTGATGGATCTGACCCTGATATTTTTCTCAACTCTTTTGTTCAGCATTCTTGTTACAAGATTTGCAATTGGGAGCTGAAGACAGTAATCAAGCCAGTGAGCTCAGTCACAGAGCAATGCTAGCTGCCATTGCACTCCTATAGAGATATCAGTGAACACTGATAATCAGACATTCTTGTGGGCAGGAGCAAAAGAAGAAACCATAAACATATGTAAGAAATGGCAAAAATATTATTTTAAGCTGACTTTATTTTAAGCTGACTTATTTAAAAGTATAGGGTCAAGCAGTCATTCCAGCTGGGAGACAACTGCAGAGATGCTGACCTGTAACAACATTACCGACCACCAACACCCATGTCTAATTCTAAATTACATAATTCTTTGTGCTTTCTGTGATTTTCTCTGCTTTTCAAACTTGCTCAAACTCAAAGGTTATGTTAGTTTCCTTATGTTAGCCCTCAGATCATGCAAGTCAGTGAATGGTCTTTCCCACCACAGCTTGAGTGAGCAGCCTATGCAGTTTAGCCTTGATTCATTTAAACAACAGCTATTCTGGTAAACTGATCTGCTTTTGGTGATTCTAGTTGCTCCAGTGAAAGAAAGGATCTGAGGAAACCCCCTTAATCTAATGCAAACATAGGTATAGAGCAATTTCAGGTGAATGAGAAAAACGAAGTCTTGCTGCTGCCCTTGAACATATGGCAAAGTTAAGCTGAAAATATATTCTACATACACATTCATAGAGACTCACCCAAAACCAACCAACCGCCCACGAAGCACAAAGACAACTGACTTTTTCCAGGATGCAAACACTTAAACAGCCTGTGAATAATCTGAGCCTTAACACAGCTCTTGAGAATCAGCCACACAAGAACATGTTGAGCAATCTGAACCTCTGCCTGTTGGAGAGCCTGAGGTCAACGGGAAGCCTAGCTGTTGTAAAAAAAAAAAGATTACAAAAGAAAGCATAAGCCAGGGGTCACTGAGTGTTATCTTTGATGTGTAATTCTCAGGTCTTTTTATCTCACAAATAAATATATGCTGACAAAATGAATCACATGGTAAGGAAGTAGATAAAAAAGAACATTTAAAAATCATCATGACAGGATTTTAAAAGTAATGAAGGGCTTGAAAAATCTTTTCCTGCGGTACATTTATTAAAAAATATAATAGTTGCATCATTTCTTAAAAGAACTTGAAGCTCTCATTTATTTGAGCAAACACTGGCAGCTATTTTCTCTTCCCGTTCTCTTTATAGAACGTACTGTATCTAAACCCAAAGTTGTTACAAATAATCAGTATCTTCCCAACTCTTCTTTGCGTGATCTTTTTTATCCATGTTTAAAGTTGACATGTTCTTCAGTACGACTTTTCCTTCCTGTTTTTTATCAGTTTTACATAATGGCAATTATAGCTTATGACAGCATATTTATGATTTGGACCTTCCAAATGGTTCAAATGATAATTAGAATTTATTCTTTTTACTGTGTGGAGCAAATTGTAGTGTTCGTTTTACTCTTTGGTTACACTGCTACCGTTAGCAAAGTGGTTGAGGCCGGTAGCCAGAGATTTGCACTCTTCAGCAGTGACTGGAAGGAGCAGCAGCAAGCTGCTGCTTAGTCAAACAAATGATTATGTAAAAACTCAGAAGGTTTCCTTCCTGGAAAAGTGAGAAAGCAGCTCAGGTTCAATTCAGTTCTCCAAATCAGAAGTTAAATTACTCACACGCTAGCCAATCATTTGGAGAATCAGGTTCTTTATCCTGTTGCTATCTGTTCTGTGTTTTATTTTATTTTTTAGTTAACGGTTGTCTGCATTTTTACCTTGGTATTGGTCTTGGAGATATTTTCAGATCTGTTTTATAAGTGTTTTTTCTTGGTTTACCATTTATTTCTTTTTATTTTCATAAAGCACATGATTTGAAAAAAATCAACCAAGAACCTGAAGTACAACAGGCAATCTGTAGTATTCAGATGCTTCTATTTAATTATGAAAAAATAAATAGAAAACATTCATGCTAGTAGTGCTGTAAGTGCCTACAGCACACAGCTTTTTAGCATGCATGTCCAGTTTCATACCTTAAAATAAGCATACATTCCAAAACTTGATTACAAGTGTCTCAGATGGAGCCTATCATTCCACAGCCATTATACTGAATATTTAGCATTTGTGAATGCACACATGTTCATGTACTTCTGTATTTATGCTACTGAAGAAGCCTTTTCTGAACCTATGATACACTGCATCAAATACCTTCTCTCTTTCTTTTTGCAGTCCTGAATGAGGATAGAGCTCCACTTCTTTACCAGCCAGCCATAAGTTATCTTGCATCCTTTAAACTCTGCTTACTCTTATGCAGGGCAGCTCAAGTTAAGAGAGACCTCTAAAAATAAGACTAAATGTGACAACACCTGACCCATGCATCTCACAAAGTATGATGAGATCAACACAAAACAAGTAGGAAGTTTAGAATAAGCATTCCTACAGAACGTTTCTCAACTCCAGATATTCCTGTAGCAGAAAAGCCCATCTGTTCTGCACAAAGCTAATAAAGTCACTTGTCATAATGTGTCTTTATACCTTCCTCGTTGCCAAAGAAATCCTTCTCAACTGATAAAAAGACATCTATAAAATAACACTGACTTCCATTCTTGGTCAAGTTAATAAATACATTAATGGATGTTTTTAATTTGAGAAATTTAATATTTCATAAAATTTATTATTCTAAAGATCAACAAAAAAAGGAAGTTTAAATGACTTATCACCATACTCAGGTCATTTAAAAATCAGATTCATTAACAAGGATGATAATTTTCATTTTTAGTCTAGTGAACAGGATTTATGAGCACTAGAAAATTTTGCAGATTGCCTGTGGGTAGAGCTTGGCATCTGTGTAATTATGTGGGATCTCTGAAGGCATTTAAAGGCCAATTGACTGCTTTTAAATCTTCTTTTTAAACTGGTGACAACAAGGATATAAAGATGTGGCCAAAAGAAAAAACTCTACTTCAGCGTTGCCAATTCTAGGCCAACCATTCATGACTCTTGAAAGTTCATACTTAGTTATATCATATAGAGTATATATTAAAAACTAATCACAAAATTGATGTTGGAAAAGACTAATTAACTAATTTTAAAAGAAATGAACACATTCTAGAGTCATTGGAGAAAACTGAATCACTGAGTGCATTAATTATAGGAAATAAATCACACTGCTTGCTCGGCTACAGGAACCAGATCCAGGAAAAGCAATTTTTCCTGGCTTGCTCTTCACAGATCTCTACACGAGTGCCTGCCAGAGTTAGCACTCTGACTATCTACCAGTAGGAAATCATCTGCACGCAACTGTCAATCTGCTCATAATTGCAGACAGTTTTTTCATTTCAGCAAATGCACACAGTACCCAGATAGACTGCCTATTGTTTTTTGAAAAGTAGCAGTTTCTTTCCTTCTCCAATGGTGCTCATGTACGCATCACCCCAGTACCTCCTCGGACCCCAATAAGGCCCTTTACATTGTTCAGTTCTTCTTAACTTCTACATTGCAACTGAGCTCTATATTTTCATACCCTGCTAACTACAGTTTTGATTACATAAAGTAATCTGTCTCAAATTACTCTTAGTACAAGTTGTTTGAATGTGAAGTTCAAAACAATAATAATCACTGGGGATGCTATCTTTCCCACATAGGAAACACACTGAAATAGATGAATTCTGTCTCTAGCTCACCTTCTGGCTTTTTTGTACCTAGTTTCATACCATTTGGCATCACTTGGAACAAAGACAAACAAAAGGATTTAATGGCTATCAAGCTTGTTGCACTCAGACTTTCTGCATCCTCTTGTTCTGCTCCTTCTGACCACCAGCACCACTGCCTGCAGCTACATGTATGCAGCAGCTGCTAAGATGCTGATCCTCATATGGGAGACTAGCTGTTTATGGCACAACACCAACACATCAGCAGCGCTCTGCATATGGCATGATGCTGAAAGAAAGAAGAATGAGGGTATAGCCCCATGAATGCTGTTATTAAGTATATCTTATGTTAATCTTGCCTACAGTTTTCTATCTATAATAAGCTGCAACTATTCATTTCTTTAGCATATCACCAATGTGATGAGCTCAGAACCATTTCCACCAAAATGTGAGCAGAATGAACCATTAGAAAAGAGATTTTTCTTCACAGAAAATTGTGATTGCCTGTATTACTTCTGATTAGACCACAAAATTTAGGGCTGAACATTGAATAAATAAGAGACTGCACTACTCTGATAAGGAAAAAATAAGCAAATTATTTACTACAGCTGCTAGGAAAATCTTATTTCGCTGCAACTTATAGAAAGAAGAAAAGTATGTTAGTCTTTATGCAATCCAAAAATCGCTTTACTCTTATTAAACAACCAGGTTGTTAGCTACACATAAAGATCTATTTCTATCAATAATTGAATCATAGAACTGCATTCAGCACACAGAAATCAGTCTGTCCCACTGTGGGAGTTCTACTCGTTCTTGACAGATTTTTCTATTTCTTGTTCTTAAAAAAAACTCTAATAATGAGAATTCTGACTTTCCTAAGCAAGCTGTCTCTGTGCTTAGTTGTCGTCGAGCCATAAAAACAACAGACTACATTAAGATGGTCATTTCTGGCTATCATAAAACTGATCAAAGAACCAAAGTAATGACCACTGTGTAGTAATTCATTGCAAAATTCATCACATTCTTTTCCCTCCTAAAAAAAGTCAAAAAAAATCCATCTCCAGTCATTCTTACTATTATTACACTTAGTAATTTGGGAAAAAAATGAAAACAGGAAACACCAACACAAATTAGATGAATTTCATCAATATGTGAAAACTGCTAAACAGCAGTGTGAGAATAGCAGGTGCAGAATTTGGCACCTGTTTCATGTGGCTGCTGATTGTCCAGCTTCCCCACTTGTCAAGATCTCTCTGAAAGGTCTCCCTACTCTTGAGGGAGTTAACAGCCCCTAAGACTTCGCATACATTCAAGTCCTACATCCAGACACCATCTCCAGATCAAACCTTTCCTTTACAGATAAAGCACTTAAAGCAGCACAGACAGATGTGATTTTAAAGGCTTAGACAGGATTACTTCTTAATTTCAAAAACATCAAATAAAAATATATGGATTTAGAAGGTGCTGCACATCTCCTGTTTATGCCATCAGCAAAATGCACTTAGTATGTTTTTTAGCTGAACCTACAGAGCAGGATATGGAAGGCTGTTGACATTGCAGAGCATCTCCTGGGTACACAGCTATACCCTTGCAGAAGCTGTGCTATTGAAATAATGGCAGATTTGCAAGAAACAGTCACAAATGGGGAAGAGATTGTTATTTTCTTTTGTTAACATTTCTTGGAAAACTAATTTCTTCCTCTCCATCTGGAGAACCAGAGGGAACCAAGGAGGCCAGAAGAAAGCCATTCAGAGGACCACACAGGGAAGGGGAAAATAAGATCTAGGTTAGAAATGACCCCCTTTAAATACAGTTTTATTTGCTTCTTGACTCAGAGTCAGAATTTTGCTGATGAAGAGGAAGCTGAATGTTTACCTCATATTTCTCCTGAAGAGGGCACTGGCAAAGTCAGTGTCTTATCAGCCTGAACTTTCTATAGAAGCAAAATAAAATCATAATAAAAAGGGGGAAAGCAAGGGGGCTAAGAAAAGTATACAGTTAAGAAGTACTGTTATTTTTGTGTGGTCAAAACTGAAGTAGAGTACTTTAATTTTTGAAATTATCCAAAATATTGTACTTCTATTATCTTAACATTTCATGTAATTTGTAGCTTGGGACCTTATTCTTTCTTGTGGCTCAAGTTCAGTGGCTTTCCTGTCTTTTATTGCAATACATGTTCCTCTCTGTACAGGATGCAGAGTACTGTACAGAGGCTACAGATCATATGGGTATATACACAGTAGGATTTGCATCTCTCAACCAAAAAAATAAGTTAAAACATTAGTATTTTCATATATTAGAATTTATAGAAATCATACATTCTGCTCTACTTCTTTTTAACATCTACTTCTCCTGTAGATACCCCTAGTTTCAGAAGGATACATTTGGAGAGTCTTCACTGCCATCTTTGGGAATACAGAATACAGCTGAAACAATTATCATATCATAGAACTATAGAACAGTTTGGGTTGAAAAGGACCTCAAAGTTTCAATCACCCTACCATAGGCAGGGCCACCAACCACATCCAGCCTGGCCTTGAATGCCTCCAGGGATGGGGCATCCACAACCTCCTTGGCAACCTGTTCCAGTGCATCACCAGCCTCTGCGTGAAAAACTTCCTCCTAATATCTAACCTAAACCTCCCCTGTCTTAGTTTTAAACCATTCCCCCTTGTCCTATCAGTATCAACCAAAACAAATCAATCAAATATAGATAATTGTGTAAAAATAGGTTTAAAAACAGAATCAAAGTATTGCAAAAAATTCAAACTGAAATTCTGTTTTCTGTACATAATAATAAAATTATTGGATCTGTCAATTACAATGGTGGTTTATGAATACACAGTTGATAATAACATTAGTTTTATTATAATTATGCGCAACTGCAGCACAATAATTCCTTCATGGAGCTTCTGAGTCTCTTTACAGACTTTCTGGCATTAAATTAGGGTAATTACATTTACTTCCTTTATAAAGTGATTTGTGATCTATTAATGAAGCTGCTGTATGAAAGAGGTAGCTCTATTATTATTATATCAGTACATTAGTAACACAGTTATCTTTTCATAAGCAAAGGAAAAAATAAATGGATTCCTTGCTTATGAAACTGAATTCACAACACAATTTCCACTCCTGTATGTCACAGTTTAACAAAAGTTTCTTACTATCCAATCTCTCTTTTTTTTCCCCTACAGTTCCTTTTATTAAGTTGAAATTATATAGAACACAGAGAAAAGACCATTTTAATGCCATTTTAATAGAAGTGGAGAATTATGGGATTCTTGCATTTTAATTTTTTTAGATACTAGCTGGCTGATATAAAATGAATGCTTGGTTTGGCTCAGGCAATCTGCTCTCATTACCTGTTACAAACCAAACAGGCAAGAGCAACAATGCCTTTCATTCTTTACATTCAAGTTTTGTACCAGTGACAAATTCTCATCAGACTCAAAAACCTGGCTTGAACAACAGACTTTCTAGGGTTATTTCCACTCAAACATGAACTGGTCTGGGTCTCCTGACACTGCTGGAAGCAGTGTAGGTTATCTCATTGTAGGCTATGCTGCTTTCAGGCTGACTTCCCCAGGCCCACAGAGCACCCAAGGGAGCAGCTCCTGTGCGGGGGCATGCACCCACAGTCCTTTATGATTGAATCCAAAGCACCTGAGAGTCAGCAACTCACTTGCAAAAGAACAAATTTAGTATCAATATACTCCTGACTTTGCTTTATTATGCTTCTTACCACAAAGCTGCCTCAGTGCACATCTCCTCAGAATGCTGGCCTCCCTGACAGGCCAGAAACATTACTTGGCAGGTTTCACGAGTACCTGCAGATCTCTCCATGGCAGCTCCTACTTCTTTTGCTCCTTTCAGAGTTTAGAGGGTAAATCATAGATCAGGTATATCAAGAATAAAAAAGCGTATATATTGGTACAGATTAATTCTAACCTTCACTGTTCTACAGCAGACTTCCAGCAGAGTGAAATGACATTTCATCTATCCAGACAGTAGCATAAAATTAGTTCACACAGCTGTCACTGATTTAAATAAGTCCAGAGGAAATTATTTTGTTATGACTGCATTGGACACTGCTAGCTACTGCTAGAAGCAGACACTGATGTTTCAGCTTAACTACAGCCTTAATATTAATGGCACAAAACTGTAAAAGAACAATTTATATCTGCTATGTTTTCAAATTTAAGGTTCCAACATATTTCAAAATGCAGTTAGTTATTAAAATATGATTTACATGCTGTATAAGAGCTAAAAGGGATACCAACGATATACCAGATTTTATAAATATGAAACAGAAACATAACTAAACAGAGTAAAACAGAAAAGAAATATTCTTAATTGTGACTGATGTTTAGGTATAACATTTAAAAATACATTGTGAGTTAAAAGACTCTTCATATAACTCACAACAATTTCCTGACACGAGTCAAACATGAATCATTCTGAGGCACAGACAGTTCTTTAATGGAAAATTGACAAGGGCAAATTAATATCTCTAAAGGAACAGAGACTTTGAAAATTGAATTTTAGCTGTACTGTGTGCAACAACCTTTGGATTACAGTTAGAGCACACTACAAGTTGTAGGATGGATTAAATAGGTGTGCTTTTTTAATTTTGCGTTAGTCAAGACTATAGTTCGTTAATAAAATGAGTGGGGAGTGAATTGAAAATTAAGGATTTTTCTTCCATCCACAATTAGAAATTAGACCCGAACTTTTTTTTTTAAATCCTACTTGATAGTTGAATAATAAATAGAATTATTTGGTGATGTTTCCAGGTTTTGGTGAATGTGGTCTGAGAAATGATTTTAAATACTAATACCATCACTAACAAAAAATATTTCCATCACAAAATGTTTTTGTAGTTTTTTCAGCTATTCTTCAGAAAATAATCAAGCTTCACAAATCCATTTTAGCTTGCCAGACATCACAATGGAGATTGCATTCTTCTAATGCATTCATGTTTTGTGAAATTTGAGCTTGGAATATTTTGTTTTAATTATATTAGTATTTGAAAGCAGCACAATAGGAGCATAGGCTACAAGGCAAGATGGATTCACAGGAAGAAAGGGGATGCATGTGTTTGCTCCAGCATGATTTCTACCCATTTTTCTCTAGCCCATAGAAAATCAGAAGATCATACTCCAGCAATGTTTTCCTACTTCATTTTCTGTTTCACAGGAAGGTTCTAGATATGGATGAGGGCATAAGAGAATGCCTGCACGTTTGCTGGATCACCCTTCCAAGTAAATAACCAATGTTATTATATCCTGTGCCATCTGTGGCCAATGTTCTCCTCGCACCAGAAGCTCACTGCAGAGTAGGAAAAGCTGAGAACCAGCAGGATGCTTGGGCTTGAAGAGACAGAGGCACATGACCTCAGCCTCAAGCTGATGAGGGTTTTGTACCTCTCCTTGATCCTGACTGTCCCCACGGCTGCCCTTGCCTACAGCATCCCTTATGTTTGAAGCTCACCTCTAAGTCAAATCCACAATCTAGAAGATTAAATGCATTTTTCATTTATTACACGCTATATATTATGAACAACTAAATAAAGTAAATCTATCCAAAGGTCATTCTTACCTTTTCTATATCTTTTTAAGAAACGTTTTTAAGAATGCCTTTCAACAAAAATAGTAAAAAAAATATGTATTTTTTTTTAGCTTTTCCTGAAGAAACACTCTCTGTATAGCTGGTAAATGCAAAGTAATAACCATTGACCAGAGCACACAAGGAAAAATTTCAGACCTTTAGTATCCATTTACCACCATGAAGGTTTCATTCTATTTTCTTACAGATTTTCATCTCTGATGTTAAATAAGCAAAGTTAAAAAACAAACCAACAAACAACAACAAAAAAGCAACAACAAAACTATATTTGGGAATTATTTTGAAGAAACAATGTCTACGTTGGTAGAGAATGCTTTGCACGTAGATCTTTGAAGCATGCTAAAAACAAGAATAATGAAATCAAACAGTACTGTTGTCCATTTTATTGTAGATACTATGATAAAAAAAATGCATCTAGGTAAGTTCTTATCAACAGTTCATTTTCAGTTTAGTCCACATTCAGAGTAGAAAAATAATATTGTCCTAATAATTATTGTGGTTGCTTCCTTGGTACAAGGTAAACACCATGATGAAACACTACTGCTACTGCTTTAATACCTAATTTAGTGGGGTTAAATCCCCATGATCAAATGAATAGTGAACAGCTCAGTTTCTTAAGTGCAGGTATTTACTACACATTAATTGCTAACCTTTTTCCTCTCAAGTCTTAAACGCATGTGTTTAACTATTCAAGACCACCATTTACCTGATCAAAAATACACATCACAGCAGACTATTCATGATATAAATAAATAAACAAGTTGCATACAATGCATACAATTTTATTTCATTTCTTTCATATGCAAGGAGTTCTAAGTGGAAGTAGCAAAAATGTATTTGTAAAAGAAAATCAATCTACAATCAATTTCTATTTAAATACTAACTAGAAATCAGTATTCCACCTAACTGAATTGTTATATGCTTTTTCAGAGAGGCTTAATGTGTGTTAAACTATTTAAACAGTTTGAGCAGAATATGAGAAAACCAAGAGGTAATGCAAATGTATGGTTATTACATGACCAGGCTTACAGAATTTTGAAATACTTGTTGAAGAGTTTTAGAACCCATTTTTTCAAATCACCTTAGAACAATAGCCAATATTGAAAATATTGAGAATATACTTGCAACTTGCCGTATGAATATGGCATTCTTCAGTGAAGCAGGCTGCACAAAAATGTGTAATTCTAGCCTCATGACTAGTATACCATAAACTAAGTACACAAATACCTGATCGTTGATAAGAAAAGAGAGAACTGTTTTAAAAGAAATGAAATTTAGGTTAAATGTTAGAAAGTAATTATTTTACTCAGAGGACAGTGAGGCCTTAGCCTTGCTGTCCAGAGAGCTGTAGGCACTCCACCTCTGAAGGAATTCAAGGCCAGGTTGGCTGGGGTCTTGGGCAGCCTGATCTGCTCCTGATTTAGAGGCTGGTAACTCTGCCTGAAGCACGGGGATTGGAACTACATTATTTTTAAGATCCTTTCTAACGCAACCTATTCTATTATTCTATGATTTTCTCCTGATGTTACCTGACAGATAATTGCTTCTTCTACAATCAGTACAACAGAGAATTCCGATATACAAGTCATGTTGAAAGCACATGAACCACGTTAATGACAGAGACATTATTAGGATCACTGTTACATTTACTATTACTGCAGCATATAAACTCATATAATGACTTCATGCATGGCACATATATCAAAGTTCACTTGGAACTTCAATCATTTCCTAAGTTA
The DNA here is from genome assembly GCA_035772895.1 of Perdix hodgsoniae. NCBI lineage: Eukaryota > Metazoa > Chordata > Aves > Galliformes > Phasianidae > Perdix > Perdix hodgsoniae. The sequence continues at coordinate 15,669,812 of JAPSGF010000013.1, forward strand.
TAATAAGCATTTAAATGAATTCTATAGGTTTGAAGACTTTTGAAGATTTTAAAAATAGACTAATCATCATAAACATCTTGTTCAATCTTGTGTATATGATAGATCACAATATTTGTTGTTCAAAGCCCACTAAATCTTTTTCTCTAAAGAGCTTGGAGCTAAATTCAATAAAATAGTGATATGCCTAAAGTGGGACCTTGCTGCTCCCATGAGAAGTGGTCTTGGAAAATATACATGGTCTCAGAGGGATCAGCACATCCATGCTGTAAGATCAGAATTCATCAGACAGGAAAATAATGGACGAAGAAATCCATTCATTTTTATTAATATGTTATTTTAAGGATAGCTGAGAAATAGTTGTCAATCTTACGTTAAATAGGATTTTTTCTACCAGATTCAGTCTGGAGCAACATTCAGCCCTCGATCTTCTTATAAATCTTATTCCCATTAGAAAAGAACAGAGCTCTTTGAGATTGCTTGATTAAATCAGGAAAGAAAACAGCAAGAATTTTCCCTTCAGACAGGGTGAAATATGTACTGCAGAATGTAATAGTGGCATTTTCAGACATGAAACAAATCAGTGGTTCTCCTGCTATTAACATGGTAGTACATAATACATAATCATGTCAGAGAGGTCAATAATTATCATGTGAAGAAAAACTATGGAATTTAGGGCTTCTTTAGTCATTTTCAGTTTTACTAATAATTTTAGAGTTTTATATGTAGAATGAAATGAAAGAAAAGATGATGAACACAGCTTAGCTTTCAAACATGAAAATACTTCTACTGTTTCTCATTAGCATGTACATCACTAAAAATTAATTTTACAGAAGAATTTATGCATTGATGCAGATACGGTTGTATGAAGTATACTGCATAAATTCCAGATGAGTCAAAAATATCTGAAATAAATCACTCAGGGAATTAAATTTGCATCAGGAAAATTTTAGTTGAATACCAGCTGGAATTTATAAACAAGAAAATCTATTAACTCATGGAATAGGCCCAGTATCAGGAAGGCATGGAAAGCTTCAAGAAACAAAGATTAAGAGGTGTAAAATGACATCCAAAATGAGCCAGGGAAAAATAGATGGGGAAAGCTTCTTTGGTAATAAAGAAGATGATAGTGAATATACAAAAATTACTGAATTATTACTACAGTATCTTTATCATAAATGAAACAGCAAAAATACAAAATCTAAGGAACATTATAAAAGCAAGAGGATGCTAAACATCAATTTATGCAAGCAGCTGAGACTGAAGAAAACATTTAGTGTATCAAAGGAAATGATTTACAAGACTGCTGTTAGAACACCTTTTAAAAAATAAAATAATGGAAAAACATCAGGTACTTAAAAGCAAGGAAATGAATAACATAGCAGCTTTAAAAATAAAAATAGTAAAAAATTAAAAAGAAAACACAAATACATCAGTTAAAACTTTTAGTTTTGTTCTAGTAAATGTGGAATAAAATATTCAGAGAATTGGAAATTCTTAATAAGAACATGATGGAATCATCATTTTAAAAAAATAAAAAATCCTTCAAACAAATCAAATCATTCTTCAAGGAGAACCAGGGGAGTCGGAGGGAAGCGGAGATGAGTACTGTAAATGTATCTAAATTCCAGTCAAGAGGTTCCTGCAGGAACTTGTTACAGCTGGAACAGTTCCCTGTTTTGTTCCCTTTGCTTTGATACTACTACACTAATTTAAAAAGCTGTAAAGGAGGTAGAAATAGCCTAGGGAATCCATCAGGGATAAAGGTGAGAGCTAACAAAATGTTTTGTTGGTTGTTTTTTTTTGGCCTTCCCTAAAGAATATCAGAATATTCCCGAGACTTTTTTTTTCCCAAGTTAAAGGCAGCCATTCCTTCTCATTGCAGAGTGCAGGAAGTTTAAGTGTGGCTTACAGTGCCGTGTGGCAGACCTTTTTCTGATCTTACACCAAGAATTCCCAACTGCTATACATATATGAGGGATGCTTCAAAAGAAATGCCTCCTGTTTTATTCAGTTGGCCATGACACTGGAGGTGGACATTGGTGGAACGGCAGCAGAAATGACACGTAAGTGTGTATGCAGCAAGGTGTCTCACTGAATCCCCCCATGTGGAAAAAATGGCACCCATTGTCATTCATCAATTCTTTCCAAAGATTTATGGTGCCCAAACAGTGGATGTGAGCACAGTAAGGCAGTGGTGACAGCATCAGTGGGTCACCTCTGCTGTTGCAGATTGATACAAGTATGGCATGAAAGCTCTTGTTCATTTTCAGTGAAAATGCATAGCTAATATATCAATGGCTACATTAAAAGTGTTTTTTTGTTTGTTTGTTTGTTTTGTTGTTGCTTTTGTTTGTTTGTTTTTTTGTGTTTTTTTTTGTTGTTGTTTTTTTTTTGGCTGAGAATTTACTCCATCAAATAAAATAGTGCTATTGCACTGTAATGGTGTCCATGGAAATCAACAAGAGGCATTACTTTAGGAGCACCAACATATTTCCTACCATATAATGAACTCTTAAAATAAGCTTTATTTTCTTCAGGAATTCATAATAATGAATCAAAAATAAACAAGGAAATCATAGTTAAAAATTAAAAAAAAAAAAAACAATCTAGAAAGTATTAATGAATACCAATTCACGATAACCAGGAAACAATTTTAGTGAGGTTTTACCTTGGCAGCTGGGAAGTGTTGAGTAAGTGTTAATAAAAAAGCTGATAAGTAAGGTTATGTATGTAAGGTTATCATCAGGGAAAGTAATTTGACCTGGAAGGACTGGAAATAAAAGCAGAAAATAAACTGAGTTGGAATATGACAAGTAGAGAGTGTTGCCTGGACAGCAGTCACATCAAAGGAAGGAGAAAGTGATAAAAAACCCGCTGATGAAAATAGAAGCAAAAAATCAGATCAATGTTCTTACAAGAGTTAGGAAGTATAAATGCTGTGCAGCCTTTAGTAAACAGCTCTAACATTAGCACATTTGAAAACCTTCGTTTTATCTGTAATTTCTCAGTTCCAAAAGGCATATTAAAAGAAGAGCCATTTCCGAGAACTGTTATTTTTACTGCTCTGTTAACCAGAATTCTTCAGGTGTGTTTGGGTAGCTGAACAAGATATAGAGGTGGGGGAACAAAGAGAGAGCCAAGAGAAGAATCAAAGAAAGAACAACGAGATAAAAGGTGAAATAAGTCAAAAGGTAAAACTTAGGTTGAATGAAACAGAGATGTCCCATCTGCAAGATGTATCATATTTAGTCATTCGGCTGGGTAAATGAAGACCTGCATCAGCAAAACTGAGGCTTTTCCAGGTCAAATTTCACTTAATTCAGCAATTTAAAATCAGAATAACTGCAGAAGTAATGTAAGCATATTCTAAAACATTGGTAAACACAAATCAGAAAAACTTTCTGTTAAATTGACTGCACATCCTGTCCAACAACACTCAACAATTGATTCTCCGGCTCATTTCAGCCATTTCTATGCTCCATTAATGTCTGTGCCTTTCCAAGAAGTTTAGAGCACTGGTAAGCAAAAACTTAGCCCTAGGTTGAAGTCTGCAGAAACACAATATTAAATTCATGCAGGAAAGCTATACTGAAGTCTCTATCTTTAAACTGAGGTTAACTTTGAACATCTTGGAAGCTCTGCTATCAAAATGGTTATTACAGCTGCAAAAAGGTAGTTTAGTTCAGTGAGAACATTAAGAGTCTACATTTTAAAAGATATTTTGAGAAGCGTCAATACCATGACTGTGCTATTTCACTGAACTGAAGGTTGAACCTGAGTAGAAATACCTCTATGATTTTGCCTAAGGGTGGAACCTAAAGTTCAAAGAGACTGTGATATGCAGAGAGGTCCTGTCACCAAAAGAGCTGTGTTCCTTTCCTCTGTTGCCCAGCTAATGGGCTTTCTCATCCTCTTTATGATGAGCTGTGGAGGTTCCTTTCTGAGGTCAAACTTTGTTTTCAAAAAGCAGTTTCAAAATTAATGTACTGAAAAAATGTACTAAAAAAACCCAAAAACTACTGTCTTGCAACTTCTGCTTTTTCTGTAGCTCTTGGTGCAACACTTCAAAAGGAGTTCTAGTGTACCTAAACCTTATGAGCTTACTGAGTAAACATTGCATAAATACCAATCATTTGTCAACCACTGTAAAAGAGACTAAGCATCAAAAATCTAGCCAAAGTAAATGGATACTGTAACTTTTGACAGTACTGCTCTCTTTACAGCCACTAGTCAACAATGTAGACTCTATCTAGTAATCTAAGCTTGATGCCTTATTGCTCTCAACAGCTCCCTCAAAGGAGGTTGCAAGGAAATGGGGCTCGGCCTCTTCTCCCAAGTAACAGTGATAAGACAAGAGGTAATGGCCTTAAGTTGTGCCAGGGGAGGTTCAGGTGGGATTTTAGGGGTTGTTTCTTCTCAAAATTGTTAAGGCACTGGCAGAGTCCACCCAGGGAGTTGAGGTGTTCAAGATCTGTGGAGATGTGACACTAAGGGACATGGCTAGTGGGCATGGTGGGGGTGGGTTGGTGGTTGGAGTAAGTGATCTTAGCAGTCTTTGCCAATCAACCTTAATGATTCTGTGATTCTACGTTCTCTAACTGGCCAGAAGAAAACAAAAAAACATAGAAGATGTGACTAAAACTGCTTATAGCTATCACAGGTTATTTTCTTTCTGGAAATGGTCACAGCATATTTGTAGATGAATATTTGTGTTTTATGCTGTAATAGAAGTTTTTCTATAGTTACTTTTAGTTACTTTTTTTTGTTTTGTTTTGTTTTTTGTTGTTTATTTTTTCCTACTGAGTAAGAAAAATTTTGCTACTTTATACAGTACTCAAGGCCTGGGCAGGATTTTAAAACATTAATTATAATACTTAACATCTCAAAGGAATGAATTAAAGGAAGATCATTCTGTCACACACATAGATATTAAGTATGCTAAAATTATATAGTAATATTAGTTCAGAATGTAAATTCAATGGGAAAAATTACTTTATTAGGGATAAATTTGAGTGTTACAGATACTAAGAGGCAGGACAGACAGAACACTGCAGAGCAGATAGCACAGGTTTTTTATGGTAGCAGGAACTCATGGGAAACAAATAGTTCTTTGTTTTCTCACCACTTTTCAAAATGGATTACACAAAAACCAGACAATTGCACTGAACGGCTTACTTAACACTTAACAAACATATACTTCTGAAGTTATAATGATACAGTAAATTGTTGCTCCTTATTATCCATATTAAACAAAACTCTCACTAAATCATTTTAAATTAGGGCTTGAACAGAAAGCATCATGCTAGTGTTGCTCGTGTGGAATTGTTCTCAGGCAACTTCTTCCAGACAAATTCCATATAAAGCACTTTCCATGTGCTAACTTATGTGATATTTCTCCTAGAAGGATGCAAGGAGAAAGCACTGATTTAAGAGGGCTCATTAGCTGCCTAAAGATGTAGACAAGTAACTGAGGGATTTTCGGAGTGCTAGCATGTTTTTACACAAGTAGCGAGCTCTGAAAATCTGGCTTAGCAATGTTACTTACAGCTTGCTTATTTTATTCCACTGGGTCAGTGGAATGACCTATGTCTCAAATTAATTTTGTATTGTCCATTTCTTCCCTACATTTCTTTTCCTCCAGCTAAATACAAGGTTTTCTCCAGGAGAGACTAAAACTGGCTCCACATAGATAGAACAAACCTCTTCAGAGTTCCTCACACACATTCCCAAGAATATTTTCCAAAACCACAGTGTTTATAATCAGTTAAAGTGCCAGGAATGTACAGACTGTTGTCTATAAGTGCTTTAAGATTTTTTGTTTTCCCTATATTCTACATAGAAACTCAAATCTGATGCAAAAAAGTGTAACATCTTGTACATACAACTTCTTTTATACGCACATTTTTCTCTGGTTTAGTTGCTCATACTGCCAGCAGAAGCCTGAATACATGAATCACTTCTCTGCAATGTGGCAGAAATAGTATCATTTTTAGACTTGCTCTGGATGAATTCAACTGAGAGAAAGCTTAAATCTTAAAAATATACCACATTCTTGGCCCTGGTATTAGGGCCAAAACATCCTCACAGATTCCCTATACAATTGTCTCCAAAGAAGACCTGGTTCTTTGCATCATATCTATGCTGTCAATTTAGACATTTATGTCAAGCTTCTCTTCGTAGAAGCTAATTTTGTTAAGCTCTTAATACTTTTTCTTTCCCTGAAACCTGTATTTTCTTAAGTAAGCTGTAATTTCCCTGCTACAGCTTCAGCAGGTTCTTTTTCTGACCTTATATGGGAAAGAACTATAAAAATAACCTGTAATAAAATCTGCCTCCGGTTACCCTTGAAAATTGCTGAATGGATTCAGCAGTACAGAAAACCACACCATATGTCCTTGATGGATAGCTGTCCCCTAGTGCTCCTACCACTGAAACCTGACATGCAATCCCTTGGCCACTGCAGCAACATCAGTCAAAGACACCTGCACTTCTCGTTGACTTGATGCAACATGAACAACACTGCAAACCTAGAGAAGAGATTGGATTACTGAGAAACTCTTCCATCTCTTCTTAACATTTCTGGGAGTCCAACAGTGCAAAATCTTATTTCTAGAATGAAAAGAAAATGTTTCTCCTGTTTTCCAAAACTTGACTGAAGTTTACTTTAATTACATCTTGTGAACCAGAGTCCCAGTAACTCCAGCAGTTCACAGCTTGAATTCACACTGAGATGAAAATTTCTTCAGTGGAAAAACAGCCTGTGCTGAATAGCTATTCTGCCACAATTACACTGCCTCTGGAAATTAAACTTTCATTATTATTTCCACATAACTTTACAGCTTGTAATGCAGAAATTAAGTGTCAAAGCATTTAATTGCAGCATAAGTAGATCCAGAAGATTAAATGTTTCTATCAGAATGAGTTAGTGACTACTGATAACTTTTAAATAGTATAAATATTTACCATAACTTTCTATTCTACTTTATTATCATTTTCCAGTTCCAAGAATAGCATTCTAATTATTCTAGCTCTCCCTAGATGTTTTCTTCCTGTACCATATGGAATTACCGATAAGAATAATCATCAATTTGATTCAAATTTTGTGATAAATCCTACACCAAAATGCACAGTCATTTATTCTGAACTATTTTTCCTTCTAAAAGACCTTACTGCAAGATAAAATTTGAAGGAGCTGCAGGAAGGAAGAAGTACTTTGCTAACTGCTTTGTGGTAATTTCATTCTGTATTTTATTGACAGATCAACACAGGAAAAAACAGCTGCATGATATAACTGAAATAGTTCGATAGACAGATATTTTCTTAAAGCATATATGTATATACATGTATATGTATATGCGCACAGTCTTCCATACACCACTCAGTTTCTAAGCCCATGTGAAAAATAAAATTGTCCCAAAACATCCGTGATCATCTGGTACAATGAACAATAGCATCATGTGGGTTTTGATAAAAACAGGGAGAGAAAAACCATTTTCAGCTCAGGAGATGCTACTCCTATGACAAAGAGCATCAATTTCAGTGAAGACTGCAGAGAGGTTTTCACTGTCCTGCACTGTTTTGGACAAAAGGTTAAGAAATCAGGATATACTCAAACTGCAAATGTGCTAAACTTTATGTGACTAAAAATAAGTCTGTAGAAAAAGAAAGCAGTAGGAAATATTCTATAACTTGTACAAAGACAATGTGCACTTGTTCAGTTTCATAAGCATTAAAGATACGTACTATGAATTTGAGCAAAGGTAAGAACTGAAAGAAAAAAAAAAAAGACCAAAGATGAGATAGGGGCTTTAAGCTGCACCAGGGAAAGTTCACATTAGGAATATTAGGAAAAATTTCTTCTCAGAAAGAGCTGTGATGCAGTGGCAGAGGCTTCCCAGGGAGATGGTGGAGTCACTGTCCCTGGAAGTGTTCAAGAACCATGGAGATGTGGCACTGAGAAACATGGTTAGTGAGCATGATGGGGCTGTGTTGATCTTAGTAATCTTCTCCAACCTTAATGATTCTACATTGTTACTGATAGTGTAATCTTAATAAAACTATAAGATAGTATCAGTAATGAGGTGGGCAGAAGGTGTTCAGATAAACTCTTTGTTACTCTTTTCTTCTAAGTCAACTGTCCTTTAAGCACCATAAGAAACTGAATTGCACTATCAGATAGTACTTACTGACCTGATGATTAACAATCAAGTTACAGACTCCTAAAATTTCTCTCTTCCAGATCAAATATAGCTTATAGAATGATTTGGTGAATATTTCAGCTGTTTTCAGAAAGTTATTGAAAATTTTCAAGTGAAAGTCTGTTTTCTACACAAGGAAAAAAAGTATTTCCAAAAAGAATAAGAAAAAATTGCATCTAATAGTAACAAACAGCAAATGAAATCATCATTATTGTTCAACACATTCTACCAAGCTTAAAAACAAAACGTGGATTTGAACTGAGGTTCAGGATGTACACAGCAGCATAGCAAACTTTGATATGAAAACTGATTGACTGTACTCAGAGAGTGAATATTTACTCACTGAATTTGTAAATAGTGTACTCCACCCACTCTTCAACCTCCTGGCAAAGTTTCTGGAACTGCCTGAAATGAACTGGTTTTGCAAACAAAACCAAATGCCAGTTATTCACACAACTCAAACTGTGGCTGAATTGGGAAAGCCATTTGATAGAGGTATTCCTTCGAGTTATTCTGCATAATGCAGAACCTTTGTAGGTTACACCAAAGCCAAGAAGAGGAATCATTAATTTTGTATTCAGCACATGTTATAAAAGTGTTTAAAAATCCTACACAAAATAGATATTGCCCAGCATCTTTCTACTCTATGATGGCAGTCAGTCATTTTAGATCCAAGACACTCATTGTACCTGTGGAGATGGAATTTCAAATACCAAGAATTATAACTTGGCTCTTAAGATATAGAACTAGCTTACAAAATTACAATTAAAAATATCCTGAAAATATTACAAAGTGACCACTTACATTACTGTAAATTAGAACTCACTTCAGTGTCACTAGAAGAGTGCGAAGATAACTTCTCTTAGAAAACAGAAGCTGATAATTCATATTTGAGATCGCTTTACTGTCTGTATTCCCACTCCATAAGTCATTCCTCATGTACATTAAATAAAGAAAGTTAATTGCAAATTGTATTGTGTTTAGTTTGAACTGTAAACAAGTAGGACAAACATGCAATATCTTGACTAATAAACAGCATTGCTGATATACAATTTCATTTTCCCCAGATGCTTCATATGCTATTGAATTTCTTCTATGCCATTAGACAGGGACAACATTAAAAGAAAGGTGGTTTTCACATCTTCTGGGAACTACTTCTAGCTTCACAAGAAAGTAGAATAAAAACAACCATATGCCACTGTACTACTTATGGATGATATCCTGAGGGATATGTTTACATTTTCTAGACAATATTTTTTTTGTAAATCTGCTTAAATTGAAGGAATGAACGAGAAAAGAAGCACAGTATGGAGAATCCAGCAGCAAAGAAAACAGAATCAGCAAACATGGAGAAAAATGGGAATGGAAGCAAAGGACGTGCAACTTGCTGTATTCTCATTCCTGCCCTACATGCTGCCTACCTCACCATTAGCTCAGCAAGACAGAAAACTTAAGACCCTTACAATCAGGAGGAAAACTACGCCTTCAGACTTGCAAATATCTTAGTGGTTTTTTTCATCTAAAATAAATTTTGGTAATGCTGGATGTAATTCATCTCCATTTTCTGATTTTAGTTCCCTGACTAAAGAAGCTGAAATAGAAAACAAAAATAGCTAGAAAACCAGTCTTCAAATGACTCAGATAATAGTATTTTATTGAAATTCATAACGAGAACAAAGAAGAAATGTTTTGGTGAACGAGCTTGCTGCAAAAGGAACAGATTTGCATTGCAAAACACTTGATCCTTCACAGAGCAAGAAAAGTGGGATTATGATGAGAGTGGTGTACAGTAAATACATTTTATGCTCAAAGTGAGCTCAGCCTGCTGTTAAACCCTTCTTGTTCTAGTTTTACTTATTACTCATAGGAAGCCATGATACTGCTTAGAACTGTATTCACAGAGTCATGACGAAGTGCAAAACAACAAATATCTTTCTGCTCTTGCCTCATATATGATATAGGAATATTCTTGGAGAAGTTACCTTTTCCTTTTTGACAGGACCATGCTTTTACAATATAAAACATCAAATAGAGGTTTGGCTTCTCCCATACCCAGGTAGCATTACTCAGAGATTTCTAGGCTATGCACTGTCTGTATGTATGCGCATCTCAGATTGCTTGCTTGGAAGCTTATAATTTCAGATTATCAACCTAGAAGAAAAAAGAGCTGCAAACTCCAGTGACTAAAAGTCACAGAGTAAGTAGGAACAAAGTTGAATAACAGTCTTAGGGGTGAGAAAGCTTTCAAAATGCCAAACAGGGAGAGGCTAGGGAGACTGGAAAGAGATCTCAGTTCACAGAGGTATCCAGGAAACCTCAGAGAAACTTTGGGGAATTGTTTTATTGAGTCAAGAAAGCCTCAGAGATAAAAGTAGAATAGGAGTAATCTATGGGCTGTGAAGCTGTAATGAGCTTTGACTGGAGGGTAGTTTTCCCCCTGCAGACCCTGTGCATGTCTTGTGGCACTTTCTTCCAGTCGTTTGAGAGAGAGGATCTTCTGCACTGTTCACTACCTTGCTGAGGCTCACAAAGACCATCTTCCTTGCTCTCCTGTCCCTGAGACCCAATACCCATCTCCCCTCAGAAGATTTCCTAGGTAGAGATCTGTAGATCTACAGTTACTAATTATAAGAGAAATTTTGCTGATGCTACTCTTAAGGAACTTGAGGAAACTTGAACAAAGTTTTCTGGGTACAATGACAAGCACCGCGTTTACAAAATAAGTAGGGAATAATTTGTTCACAAAAGCTGCTTTGAGGACTTTCTTCCATTGTATCTATCTGCATTATTTTCAGGATTATCATTAAAATGCTGAGGATCTGCTGTTGGAATGGCTCTTCTACATACTTCCCACAGTACACTCTATGGATGAGTTACTTGTTTTTTAGAGATAATCAGTGCATTTCCAAATGAGAAAGGCTTTGTATATATCACCAAATAAATGTCTAAATTAAAACTGTTACTCCCTAAGTAACTGGACTGCAATAACGGACAGATATCTAAATACCTCCCATTGAAAAAGAATCATACTATCTCTGACACCTTCCTCTCTTCTTTCAGGTGTATGCCACATTCTGTATTTGATTTGTGAAATATTGCATGTGAAATAGTTGGGCTATGATTTCTCTGGTCATAGTTTGTTGTATTACCTACCTTAAAAGAAAACGTCTAAAGGACTGCTTAATTCAATATCCTCTGATCCTCCACTATCAAAATTACAGCAAAAAGAGGATGAAACAAAGCACTATCCACCTTTTTTGTCATAAATTTTGTGTGAGAAAGATTAAAATTAACTGTTTTTTGAAGACTATAATGTCAGAGTGTTCTTGGAATGCATAATTTATGAGATAGACAGCTGTTTTCATTTAGCCTGAAATAAGGCAGAAACAGCTTTGTGAAGAGAAAAGAAAGGGCTTTGTATTCTACAGCCTCAGTTTTTCAGCCAGATTTACGTATTTTAAAACTGGGTTTGTAATCTATTGACTGTCTACTGCCTTTAGTGGCACGAGTAATTAGTGGAAGTGTTCCATTATTTTTTCTAATGAGTTCTATCATATGCTGAAGTATGAACAAGCTACTGTTTGTGGTAGATGCAGAACTATTTGCACATTTGAACTAGTTCTAAAGATTCAGGTTTGCAGTATCTGTGAGGGCTGCTCTGAAAGTTATGCCTCCAATTTTATTGTGTTAGCCCTCAACATCAGAGGCAGACACTGATAGTATGGCAATAGATGTTAAACTATTCTACCAGTATCTCACTATGTTTTGTCGCTGTGTGACCAATGGCAGCAGAGGGGCAGTCTGACACAATGGTACCTGACATGGAAGTCCATATGAAGAAAAGATGTCTCAATGAATTCCACCACATGGAAAAAATTACACCCACTGACATTCATAGACAGCTGGACACCAACAATGAATGTGAGCACAGTGAAAGCTTCCTAGCAATGATGCCATCATGGCTTCTATGGAAACAGTTGATCACCTCTGTTGGTACACAAGTTTAAAAGTGCAGCATGCAGCCTGTTCTGTTCTACAACACAGGTGAAAATGTATTGCTAAGGGTGGGGACTATGTTGAAAAAGCAATTTGTAACTGATAATTTGCCCTAGCAAATACTGTTATTGTGCACTTTGTACCTCTCTGCTATAATGGAAATAAATAGGAGGCATTACTTTTAGAGACCTACATATTTACCACAGTTCTTTTGACTTGCTTGATCTACGAAGCAGTAACATGTACGTTACTAGTATGCAAATTAAGGCATAACAAAATAAAGTAATTATTAGGCAAGAAGAGTGAGAAAAAAAATATTTTACTGATAGAGACTGGTCTGATTTGGGTATTATTTCTGAATCTGTACATGTGATTTTGAGGACAGGACACTTAAGGACGAAAATATTAGCCGTTATATTTCTCCAACTCCAGAAGATTGATAACACTATAATGATGCTTCTTCTGTCTTGCAGAAAAACCAGTTCCATATGTGCCTGAATTTACTGAGTGTACTGAAGAAGAATTACTGTGCAAGTATCACTAAATGCTTGTCCTGCTCTTTACTGCCCACTGATCTGGTGCTAGCTGCACTTGGAAACAAGATATGAGCCTGTGTGGACCTTTAGTTTGATAAATATTGACATTCTTACAACACATTCCTACATGTGAAGATCAAGAAATCAAGCCTGAGGCCGGTGCAAAATGTATACACATCCTAGGAACAATTCAGATGATCAAATACCTCTGATAATCCATTGGATTTCTACCATCAGGGCTAGTCTTTGCAGTGGAAAGAACTTATTTTTGTATGCAGACTATCATTCATCCCTCTCTTTCTGTAGAAAACAGACCAAAAAAAAAAAAAGAGCAAGAAATTGTGTCTAATACAGCCTGAGAATCAACTCAGAGTGAGAAACTTTTTAGTGGAAGAAAAAGAAAGTGTACTCAGGCCATGTCATGTAAGTGGCAGGCAGGATGCAGACATCAGTGCAAAGACTTCTGCAGAACCTCACATCTCTTGCTGTTTCACATCCAAACACAAGGAGAATCACAGTCCTGGAAAAACCTCAGTAATGTGCACAAAGCCTCTGCAACCGAAAGAGACACCTTGCAAATTCTCTTTTCATAGAGTGGTCTGGCAAAGATCAGCTCCTGTCTAATCTTGGCTAAACACAGTTTTAAGTCAGGTCCATGTAAGCTAAGTGGATTAAAGAGTTTGAGGATCAGGTGAAAGAATGTAGTGAGTCATTTGAGAAGCAAAGGAGGAAATCTAAAAAGAAAACAGGAGCACTGCTAACTGATGGAAGTAGAGTAGCTTGTTAGTGATGCTCAATACAACCACAAAGTCAAACAGGGAAATACTTGACTTCCAGCACATCATATACTCTCACTGTGTGGATGTAAAAAATAAGAGTGCAGAACCCAGTAATGCACATAGGAATTAACAGGTTTTATACTCTTTAGAATCCAGCAAAGTGATCTTATATGACATTTGTTCCATCATATTTGAGACTACTAAAGAACTTTCAGACTTCCTTTTTAAATCATTCAGTAGAAAAATTAATTGTATATGTTAACATCAAACAGGTGTAATATTCAAGGACTTCATCTAAATTGCATTTTCTCTGTTTATTAGATAGTCACTTCAGCCTAATGAAGTATCCTCTTTGTGACTAATGGTCTGTGTGTTGCCATGACAGTGAATCAAATATTACTACACCAATATAACAGAATCCTTACAGTCAGGAATAAACAAACACCTAAAACAACACCACTGTTCTCAGTGCCTCATTATATAACTCAAGTGACCTAGTTCTGTGAGCTTTCAGAATGCAGAAGATTCACTTAAACAGAATCAGTACCTGCCAAACACATTACAATCTGATATTTTTATCCAGAAATTGGATTATATTTTTTTCTCCTAAGCTTGGTCAGTCTTACTACATCCTTTCTTCACCCATGAACCAGCCGCATATGGGAGCATAGCCACTACCTTAAGCACTACTCAGTTAAAATACTGGCTTATTTTTTTTCAGTTCAGATTTCTTAAAACCCACATTATCACTTTGGAACAGTTTATTGCACTGAAATATGATTTTGCTCAAGTTTGTCAGTTACTCTAAATGAGCACGCCATTTGCTCCAGTTAACTAACTGATGCTTCAAATAAAAATATTACAGATATTACGTAATAAAGCTAATGGAAATATCTCAGAACAGAATATGATCGAAGACAACTGCTGATAAGCGGACCAGCAATGAAATGATATCGCAAAGTTAAAATGGAAATTTTTGAACATATTAAAATTTCTTTCCCCCAGGGAGCAACTGAGCAAGAAGAAATTTAAAGGTTCTTCCAAGTGTGACACAAAAATATTCAAAGCCAAGTACACAGACTTTTGAGTTTTCCAGCTGCTTTAAGTGGCAAATGTTACTACCTTCCTTTTGCAGAGGAATATTTAAAGTGGAGTAAAACAGGTATCTAACATTGTGACTCAAAAATGGGTGGGAGAAAGGTAAGTTTGGTGCCCAGAAAATAGTTTGATGTCTAATTTGTACTTGGCACAATTCAGTGTGTCTTCCTGGGAGCACAGAGCAGGTCTGACCCACCCAGGTACAGCGTGACAAATAATTTAGGTTTCTGAAAACCCTCTGCTAAAGAACTTGGCAATGCCACAAAGCACTTCTCAAATCAAAATGAAGTATTTTAAGGAGTGAGATAGGAGAAAGCACTGCAGAACCCCTTTGACACAGATAATGTGCCCGTCGCTGCTAACTGCCAGGAATCACCACTCTTTCTACTAACACTAACATTTGTTTGGCTGTGACGTTAATCACAGAAAACAAACAACATTACCAGAAAGGACTACATTTTGGTAGACATACTCCATGGCAAAACACAGTGCTCAGTCTTCTACAGAAATAAGTGCATGTCCAGGTGACTTCTCACTTCCTCAAGCTTCCTTTCTCAGAAGTCCTACAAAAGGGCAGTACCAACTGCACTGCAAAGCACATTGAGAATCATAATTTCCTTGATACTTTTGCAAGATACAGTGGGAGCTGAGATATAATCCTATGGTAGATGCAGGGTGGTTCCCCTCCTGCCCCATCCCCACATGCAATGCTCCCAGTACTGCTGGCACATTGGGTCTGAGAGAGCTCCTGGGGCCATCACTGCTATCTGTGTACCACAAGTTTACAGCTGCCAGGTAACTGCAGCCTGAACGTGGCCAAATTGCTTTACGATGTGTATTGGTGCCACATGAGATTGATAAATGAAGGGAAGAGAATGAGACTGCAAGAAGACATTCACAGCAGCTACTGCATAACGTGAAATCCTGTTTTCTGCAGAAATGTTAAGATGGAGTGGCATAATTTGATGTTTGTGCCTATTCCCCAACATTACAAAACACCACTGAAAAATAAGATTTGCCATACTTAATAGTGACATATACACGAACTCTAACTCTGAAGCTCGTAACTGTGTGTTTACATTAAGAAACTTAAAATGACTTTTAGCTACATAATGGTTATATATTGCACAGATATGCATTGATCCCACACACAATCATACCATGAGCACAATAGGCTTCCTGTTAAAATAGAAGTGTTCTCATCCATCAAACCAAAACACCAGTGATCCCTGTGTTACAGGGAGATAGAAGTACTGAGTGTTTATTATAGACTGCAAATGTTTTTGCAATAAGATTTTCAGAGCCAACAAAATTAATCTGCATAAGATTTCATCATTATGACTGCATTCATCAATACAAATAAAATTGTTTTAGAAAAATTGATGAAGTTAGGACCCTGGCAAAAAAAAAAAGCGCACGCGCAATTTTAATTTCAACTAACTTCAATTTAGATTCTATTTAAAGGTTTTACTAAATCTGTTCTAATTCTAGAAGACTTTCTGCAAACTGACAGCATCAGCAAGTATTAATCAGCAGATAAAAAGGTTTATTTTCTCATTTAGCAATTAAAATTTCAGAGGTAAATATTTAATGTTTTGACTGGGAATTATCAATGGGCTTAACAGAAAACCAAGAAATTTCTTGGCAAACCTCCAGACAAAAGCTGTGCTTTGAATGATGTATTTTGAGCATCAGCAAAGAAGGTACCTTGCACAGAGTCAGTATGCACTGTGGAGCATCAAGAGCTCAGCAGTATATTCATTCAGATGGATAATGAAAAGATGGAGACAAGAAGGCGGCTTCACCACCTCTGGATATGGCAAAATTTGATGAAACCAAATGGAATCAAACGAAATAAAGTTCATATTATGTTTGTGGAAAAATGTATGGGGACAAGAAAACAAAAGCACTGAAATTGAAGGATTAAATTTTTCTTATAGATGCTACAGAGGAATTTTAAACCAAATTTTAGACCAAAAATATTCTGTTAGTTTCACCCCCCCCCCCCCCCCCCCCCCCCCCCCCCCAAGATTTTATACCATTATTCCCCAAGCAGTGAACATGACCTTAGTAGGTGTGGCAAAGCTCCAAAATGAGTGCTTTGATAGGCACTTGTGGCTCTCCTAACACACGTGTTTTCCAAACTAAGAGTAGAGCTGTTCTCTGTGCAGTGGAAAAAAAAGTTCAGGGCCACTTTGAGACCATAAACATCCCCAGGACTGGAGGGTGGTTACAAACCTTGCCATATTCCAGCAGCTGTGCCCAGCACATATCCAAGCCTCTTGGCTTCACATGGACAGCACCAGGTCAGCAGTGCTGGGTGCTCACCTAAGCAGCCATACACAGGACTTACTCTGCCTACAGCAGGGCCAAACCCAACCCAGGTAACAAAGAGGCTGTTCAGAAGAGAATAGGCAGCTGGATATATAATAATAATTGATTCAATCTCTGAGCTCGCTCTGAGTGATGTGTTGTTGCTGCTACACCTCTCCATCTGGAAGGGTACCGAGCAGGAAACAAAGGATTGCTATTATTGCAGGCACCTTCTCTACTCAGTAAACAGATGACCTATTCCTTATGTCGTAAAACTGGAAACACTTACGCTGCATAGAAAGAAGAGGAAACGCTTACTGGCTAATATTTTAACAGCTTATCATACTATCTCTTTGGAGTGTGCAAACATAGCTAGCTGATGTCACTAACATCTTGGATTATCTTTCAAAAATACATTCAAACAGATTCATTAAGGTAGCCAGATGAAAACATATAACCCAGGATGAACAGAAGTAAAGCAGATCATGCTTTTGTAAACAGAACCCCAACACCCATGCTACCACTGCCAACTCATCTCCTGAGATAAAAGGCAGTGCGAAAGGAGTAAAAGAACTAGCTCAACTGTGCTGGCCAACGGATAAATACATATCAGCTGTGTCAAATTTTGAGGGTGTGGATTTAATCTTTTAAATTTGTGCAACAAGTCTTGCAAAAAAGTAGCACATTCCCTCTCACCCGCTCCCAAACAGGCATGTTCTGTTTCCCGGTTTAATTGACGGGTTTGTGACACAGAACAGGGGAATCTGAAGCAGTATGCCAAAAACTAGTAACACAGAAGAATTCATACAAACTACCAGACTTTACATTGCATATGATGCACATGTGGAAAACTACTAGGAAAATATCAATCTACAACAACTACTAAAGAGGAACTGTGAAAATGGGGTGAACTACTGCATACATTTTCACAATACTGCTATTCCACAGCTTCAAAAATTTAAATAAATGAAATTGTTTATGTAAAATATTTGATTTGTGCTTCCATTTACTAAGTCTGGGAAGCATTTAAGTGTTAACTTTGCAGTAAACCAATGCGTTCAGTAGAAATGTCACTGACACAGCAGACAGAATTTTCCTCTTTAACTTTGCCAGGACTACTTTTATCTGTACAGAGAGAAAAGGAGATATTTATGTTAATGAAATCTCTGCCTTGGGGTTTTATCTTAGTTTAGTGGTTGTCACCAAAGCAAACAAGCAAAACCCCAAACTAAGTCATCCACACTTTTACATACTGTACATAAGTACTAATATGCATGTCATTTTTTGGTCATTCAAAGAAGAAAAATACATTTCTTACATCCCTTATCAAATAATTAACTTCACATAACTTCAAATCCAGATACTGCCCAGTTATCATGCCTTGTACCACTAGTTAATTGCCTTTAATTAATTTGTTAAAACTTATTTAACCACCTCCATTTTCAGGATCAAATTCTGCAATTCTTCCTTAAGGGGAACATCAGAAGGCTTTTGAAAATGTTATCATGCTTTCCTGGCTACTTCCTAAAACGAGGATCCAAAAAATTTCAGTCCTGATTTGGATACTGCATCCTTGACAAATACTCTTTTAATTAGTAATTTAGTAGGGTTATATCATCCTGAGATTACTGGTGACCAACCTGAATCTATTAAAAAGCACAGAATTGCCATATGATCCACCACAGCTTTTTTTGCTGATACATGGAGTGAGAAAAATCCCTACCGTAACATCTTAGTAATCAAATCAACAAATATCTGATGTTGGTGTTGGTACTTAATAGTACACCATAGCTTGTTTTACAATAAAAATATAAGATTTAATTAAATAAAATATCTTCAATACCAATCAACCCAAAATATTTGCCCAAAAGCCTTGAATTTGCAAAATGTTTCAATGCCTGGAAATGCTTCTATATCATCTTTAAGATAACATGTTGCAAAAAAATAAGTAGCAAAAGTATGACCCAGGCTTCCCAGCCATCAGAAACCATAGCTGCATATTCTGCCTACCCAAATTGGATTTGAAGGTCTGCTACTATGAGAGAATAGCAGAGACTGTTGAAATACTAGTAACATGCTTAAAAATCATGGAAATGGTGATATTGTTCCATCACACACAAATGCATGAAGTGATTCATGATGCTTCTAAGTTGTTGGCCAGCTATTTCTATGAGGCAGGAAAGAAGGGAGAAAAAAAAAAACACAAACCAAAACCCAAAAAACTCCTGTGATTAGGTAACCATGTAACAGCTGGCAGATTACAAATAGCAAATTGTCCAAGCCATAAACAGCAATTCAGAATATGAAATACGTTGTACATTTCTGCAGAAAACAAGCTGAATATGAAAAAGGGGAAAGCAAATAATATCTATGTCATGAGGGACAGATTCCCTCTCTCCCCTCCCCTCCCCCCACCCCCCATATGAAGTTAATCTTTCTTTGCCTGTGCTTGGCAAGGCTTCAATAGAAGCATTTTTTTAGTTTCAAGCACACCTTTTTGGGAAAAATTTGGATCCAGAAACAGAAAGGCAACAGCAATCAGTGTTGCTGACCCCATGATCCGGGAGAGGCATTTGCACAACCAGCACCTACTAAATCAGGTAAGAGAAGACTAGATGTCTAGCTGTAACTAAATATAGACAGAGGCTACTTCGGAGCCTAAGACCAGCCTGGACTAACACCTGTCAGAGGTGATACAGACTCAGCAGCTGCTGCCTTGGGGGAGGCATGGGCTGCGCAGCTCTGATACCTTTTCAGAATCCGCACTGTGATTTGCATGCAATAACTGCAGGTCTATCTAGAGCATTAAAAAAGTAATTTATTCAAGTCAATCTATTCACAGGAATTCTCAAACATGCTTTTAAGTCAGATAAACAGAGGGACCGAACTATGCAGCTCAGTTCTGCTGATGGTGGACACTAGTATTATATGTAGTAATTCTGCAGATGTGAGTATCAGTCTGCTATAAACATCACTCACTCCTATCAATTGTATACCAGCCACAGAAGTACATAAGCTGCAGAACAACCATTCACTCAGAATTACATTACCAGCACCACAGTTCTGACAGCAGCAAGACAAGACAGCAAGGCAGAGTTTTTACCAAGGCCAGTTCTCATCATTAACCCCATGTCAGTAGCATTGCTACGTTCAGTTAAAGTACTACCCCCAGCTGCTTGTTGTGATGCCACTCAGCCAGCAAACTGTGTTAAAGCAAGTCGCATGCATGATTACACCATTGCTCAAACAGATCATTAATAATACTCATATGAATGGCTATGAATCCAGATACTGTGGTTACTGAAGACGATTGCTGACAGTCTCCTGACAGGAGGTACATCTATAACTGCAAGAATGTTTCAGAAGCTAAAGCTGGAAGCTCTTGTATTTTCAGGTGAGCCCCATGAATGTTTGTTTTCTGCTGCTGAAAATTGGTTTGATCCTCCCTTTTCCTACCACAGCCACAGGTGGTAGATATAAGGAGCTCTGGCACTGATGCACTATCATACCTGTATTGCTCTCCATAAAAAGAAACATCTCAGATGCAGCACTATCATTAACAGCTGCTGACTTCTGCTCAAAAACATGACCTCAGCTGCTCTTCTCCAGCTATATATAGGTATTTTAAATATTAGCATACCATAAAATAGATTTGAACTTTTTAAATTGTTGATGTTATCTCTTTTCTATTCTACAATCCAAAGTGAGAAGTTCTCAGTAATGTCCATATAAAATCCTTTCATAAAGAATATTTAAAACACATGTGCTAGGAAAGAAGAGCTGCACACATTTGAAGAACTGAGCCCAGGCCTCAGACTCTCCAGATTGTGCTCCGTGTGAGCTATCCTTCTCAATGCTGCTGGATTAGGTTGCTCATTGACACCAACTAATAAAAACAGAAGAGGGTAACACCAGAACAATCAGACAAGCAGGAATAAAAGGCAATCAAGTCCCAGGCTTATTATTATACTTCCATTCTAATTAAGTGCTAAAACCTTTCCAGAGATTGTCTGTTAACATGATGTTTTATGCAAACTTTAAACTTGTACACCTGTCAACAATTAGCAGCTAGTTCTAGTGCCTCAAATGTTGTTTGTTTCTAGACCCAGTATTTGATGTTGTTATTTTAGACAATTACAGAAATCTCACTACAGGCATTTGAAAATAAATGCTCGAGGAGGTAGCAGTTTGGTATTCAAGGTAGGAAATAATTAGTACTGTATACTGCTATTCAAGATTACAAGAGACATGCTTCAGTGTTAGCAATTAGCGAGAGCATTTTGGATGAGATTGCTGATAATGTTAAGGTTGATTTCTTCAGTGAGAGTTAGCACCCATAAAAGGTCAGTGCTTTTTTGCAATATGCATCATTTGATGTTCCTAAACAACTGAATTACTTTACACAAATATGAAAGATTAATGTCAGTTTCAGGAACACTTTCATTCACTATTTGTTTTTCTTCTTTTTGTTATTTATTTTTAAAGGAAAAAAAGAAGGAAATAAAGGAAAAGAGAATAAAGGAAAAGAAAATATATGCCTTGAGTACTTCAAGAGTACTATGCCTAGAGACTCCAGCAACCTTAACCATTTAGCTCCAGAATGAGTTTGTTGAACTACAACATTATTTTAATCACTATTGACAAATCAGAACAATTTCTTTTGAACTAATTTACATACAATATACCAAATACTTTTCTTCACATTTAAGACTTCATAACTTTGTGCTAGCACTTACAGAGCAAGTTACACTTTTTTTTTTTTAATATCCTCTTGAACTATCACTTTCTTTTGGGCCTCCAGGTAAATCTCAAAGCAAGAAAAGGTATGAAACAATGAGAAAGTCACTTAATTAAGATTTATAACTGTGACAGATAAACACCCATAAATAATGGATTTTAAGTTAAATTCCCCCCTGAAGACACCTCAGTACAAACAATCTTCTATGAAATAACCCACAGAGCATTTGAATTTTGAATTCTTTGATGGACTTTTGCAGTGCCTTTAAAAGGATGCTTCCCTTCAGTCAAAAAACTAAACTGATGTCTTCATGTGGTCATTTACCACCCAAAAACGCTGAGAGAACAAGCAGATATCTACTACCTTGGGCAACTTAATCTGACATTTACAGCGCTAATACATTTTGCTCTTTGTGCAGCACTGTCAGAGACAGCCACGCACTGTGAGGCAGACCTTCTCCCAGACTTCATTGCAAAGCCTGTTGGATGGTGCAAGCATTTTGTTCTTTAAGCATTTTAGCAGTGCCACCAAAAGAAAGTATCAAAAGTAAGCTCTGGTTCTTTTCTATTAACAAAAAAGATACTCCAAGTATTACACAGTGCCATGTGAGCCATACAGTAGAAAGAAGATTAACTCTCATTTCGCCAGTTTAGTTCAATAAACTAGAAATATGTCTTAAATGCTATTGAAATACACTCTAATTAAAGTTGCTGGAAACAACCTTGAATTCAGTTTTTGCTGAAATTATGAATTTTTCAGCATTCAAACTTTTTCTTTGAATACACTTTTCTCCTTACAAATAAAAAATGTTTGCTATATAATATTATATTAACTATACAGCAGCTGTGCTATGACAAGGATGAATTTGAAAAGCAGAATTTCAGATCCCAGGGTTTCTATGAAACACAACACCAAAAAAATCCTCCTCCCCCCCTTTTATATTAATTCACTGCACAGACTTTAATGTAGTGGTTCACCCAGCAGGCAACTACTTGATAAAAGATACAGAAGTGCGTAGCTGATTTCCATCTAAGACCTGTTACAAAACAGACAAAAAGCACTCAGTGCATCTATTCCTGAAGTACCTTTGGAGTAATTGGCTGTGTTCATGCTCCATGGTCAGGAATTCACCTCTGTGTGATCCAAAGAGACTATTTCTTGGCTTCCTATACACCTGTTGTAGTGGTGGGCCATTAGACCAGGTCTGTTTTCTCCTCATTTCTTCCCTCAATTAAGCTAATAGCAAGTTTTGCTTAGAACTACTGGCACAAGGTGCAGTTATGATGACAAAGCAGTTTCAAGAAGTTGCTGTAGCTGTAATGCATGTGGATAGCAAATCAGTTCTCACAAATCAGAGTGCCCATCAATCACAAGTATTTCTGGATTGCCTACAGTAATCACCACTTTGTTCTTACGATGATTTTTTTCCCAAATACAAGATTTTGTTACTGGTTTTCAAATTATCAATGGGGATTTGCATGCATTTTCTCCTTGCTTTAAATATGGAAATAATGAGTACTGAAAGTATGAGAAGGAATAACTACTGAAAAGAACAACTATTAAGCCACAGTAGCTTTTGCTGTCTGGTTTAAATAACAACTGAAGTATTCTGTCCCCAGAAAAATCATTTTCAAAAGCCATTTTATATATCCTTATTATTTGCATGTAGGCACATAGCACTTCCATTCTTTAATTTCTTGACTAAGGACAACAGTCAAGGAAATTACCTAAATGGCGAAAAAGCTTCTGACTCTAAGTTACCATTTCACATCAAGCACACTACTCCACAAGATCAGACTGCTCCCAGCTGCCCCTCTCCTGCTGCAGCAAGCAGAGGAGATGCTTGGCGATGTTGTCAGGCCATTGCAGAGATAACTGAAGCACATCTGAACCATAAATAAAGTCCTCATGGTAGAAAACCACAGGAGTTGCTCAGGGCTTTTGCTTTTCATCAAGTGCAGCAGCGTGAGATGGGTTGTGACCTTCTTGCACCTCTCCCTCACCACAGCTCTGGGCATCCCAGCCCTTGGATGGCTACTATTCTTCACTTCATACTGAGCTAAAAGCTGTATGAAGAATATTTTTAATACAAGATGTTGTAACGCCCTAATTAAAATTGTTCATAATGTGTTTAATACAGTTTTTAAAATAGTATCAATTTCTTTTTAATTAGGCTGTTATACAGTTTTCCCAATCAACATCATTTTTAATTTAATTAAATAATGATTAAAATTTGTGAACTGAAGTCTATATGCAATTTTACTTGACTGAACCCGGCTTAAAACATTCAAACTAATAAAGCAAACAAACAACAAAAAATAATAAAAAAAACACAAAAAAACCAAAGTTTGATTACATTATTTCAGATATAAATACATAGTGAATACAGTTATAAATGGGCACAGGTGCTCTTAGACCTTAGGAAGAAATTCTTTACTGTATGGGTAGTGAGACACTGGAACAGGTTTGCCCAGTGAAAATGTGGATGTCCTCTCCCTGGAAGCATTCAAGGCCAGGCTGAATGGGGCTTTGAGCAAACTGGTTTAGAGGGGAGTGTCCCTGCCTATAGCAGGGGGGTGGAACAAGATGATCTTAAAGGTCTCTTCCGACCCAAACTGCTCAATATTCTAATCTCCTAACCAAGCAGAAACAGCATTATGTTTCCTTCCAAGTTCATTCTGAATATTCTTTATCAAGTCCAATACTCTGGTTAGTTTTTTTTTCGCTCAAATATCATCACTTGCAATCCCCTAAAACTATTTATGTTATAGTTCATCCTTTGGAATGTAATACTTGGACAGTTTCCTCAAAGGAAAGGAAAATGTTTATCACGTTTGAAAATAGATCAGACTAGACTCCATGTATCAGTTGTGTTTGAGTAATTGTTAATCTCTTTAAAACTATGTGCATGAAACCACTGATATTCCTTAAGATAAACAAGCAAAAGGAAAAATATGTTTATTAGCAAAGGCTGAATTTCAAGGCAAAGGCCATCACTGATCTAGTTGCATGTTTGTAAAATATTTATGTAAACATGTATCATAAAGCAATCATCTTGAAGAACTATGTTTTTTGGAAGATTTTCTGTACAATATCTGAACATTTCAATTCTTCCTTTGTTGCAGATTGTAACTTCAGTAAGCTATGTCTTTCAATGCACTGTAAATCACCTAAATAAGCCATTAGCTGAATTCTACAACACAGAAGAAATTCCTGTTTACTGCTACTCTGTTTTCTATCAGAAAGTCCACAGCAGTCTCTTGGATCTCTGCTAATGGACTGAGCTTTCCAACGTGGGATAGAAAACAGACTGTTCTTTGACACCTATGGTAAATCTATCTTTTGCATTAAGTTTATTGAGAAGAAGTTGAGAAGCCTGTTTATTCTATGGTAAGATTATTACATTGCTCTTTGACATTAGATGTGCTAAACAAACCAGCTACATAGAACCTATAGAGAGGCACTTATTCCAAAAACTAATAATCACTTCTAGTTAAAGAACAAGTTAGGAGCCTTACAGAAACTCTTGCAACGTTCTCTGTAAATCACTTACATCTCTTATGTAGCTTTTCAGCAACAGGACATACATATATATACTCATATATCTAATCCCATGTGTATATATATATATATATATATGGGATATGTACATGTTATTGGCTATCCCAATTCAGTCTGTGTGCATGCAGAAGACTAGAGCTGCTGCTGTCAGTAAATGCAAGCATCCCCCTCATTCATAGCAAACTTGTAGATGAGGTGCCCAGAGCTCAGCTACACTGTGTGCAGTTACGCCCATGCATGCTTACTCCGTAGGACACCTTCCACAACAAATACTGTGTGGTTTGGTTTTGATGTTCTATTTTTCCCCCTAAGGTTAACTGTAATCGCTCTATATTTAATATCTTTGCGATTGTTCTCAAAAACAATGCAGAGAACTCTTCATTCAAAGCAGGAATGGCAGGTGGTTCAGGCCTACCGGATGTGGAGACTGCCTCCCTCCCTTTGTTTCATTCTCTGAAAATCCTTTTTTTTTTCCTGGGAAGGAACCAGACAAGCTGAAACCTCAGAACAATCTACTATGTGCAAGAACAAATGGAAATGAGTATAACACAACCTGCAAAAAACATTTTGTTAATGTTGCAGTAGGACTGAAAAGCTCATTTCATAGTGATGTGATCAGCAAGGACATCATGCAGCAAACATGTTACAGGAACTGCCACAATACCTTCTGCTCTTTGAATCTGAGTCCTTTTCAAAACACTTGCAGTTTGGCTCAAACTCTCACCTCTGTCCTGCAGCAATCACCATTAGATTAATAACCTTCCAGCTCTTTAGGCCAGCTCTTGTTGTGACTGCTGCTAAGTACATGTGTTTGAGGGTTTTTTTTCATAGCTCTATGCTATAACACTCTGATTGCTGCTGCTCCGCATCAGAATGTATGAGACCACACCCTCTTCAGCATCCCAGCATCCAGCTCTCTGGTAGCCAATTGCACTTTCAATTCTGTAGTGCTAGAACCCTGACCACTTCTTCAGGAAAGAGAAGCTAATTCTGTCCCCTTCATAAAGAGTCATCCCAGCTGGATGCCTGGTGCAGATCCTTAAGGACGTGTGGCAGGTTCTCCCTTGGTAGGTTATTGCAGTGCTGTGCTGTTGTTCTTCAGAGCTTTTCCAGATGTCTAATAAACCTCTCTTACTGCAATTTATGCACCCTACTCATTAAGTGTGTCACAGAGAGGGATGAGTTTCATTCTTCTTACCTCTCAATTCTCTGAAAACAGTAACAACAAAAAGACAGTGCTGGCTTCAAACAAATTCATCCATCAACAGCCTGTCCTCACAGGATATTTGTTAGAGGTGTTGGTTCTCATGCGTATTCCCCATTAACCTTTGTGTTTAGTCCTTACCTTATCTACCCCTAGGAGACACAGACCTCATCTGAGGCATTATCGGATCAGAAAAAAAAATCTGGATTAATAGTAATTATTAAAGAATATTTCTGATCAGTATGCCCGCACCTAATCTCTATTCAACACTGTCTTCTCTCTCTGATCTTAAGTCAAGTTGAAAACATCCAAATTAAACAGCCTAATGACATAGAGAAAGGTAATGAAATAGCTCCCAGGAAGGAAGTAGTGCTCAGCAGTGTGACTTAGCTCTGGCACAAAGGACAAGGCAGGAAGGCAGGTGGGGCAGAGCATGAACTCAGTTGGAAGTTAGGATTAAAAATATATTTTTGTATAAAAAGTAATAGGCACCTTTTGTACTCTGCCGCAAGAAAGAGAGCAAAAATTTGCTGGGGAAGCTGGAGCACAGTTGGCAATCTGCCCACAAGTAATACACAGAGAGTCAACAAAAAAGTATGGTATCATACTTAATGTGTGAAGAAGTCTTAATTAAGAAGCACAAGGATACTGTAAAGAAAGCTCTCCTTACACCAACTTCTGTAAGCTGGCTAAGCTGCCAAAGAGAACAGAGGACCCAGAAGGCAGCACGCACACCCTAAGGACGCATCTATCCCTGCAGCTGAAATGGAGCAGTAACAAAGGGTGAGAAGCAGCGGGCTCAGTCCCACAGTGGATTCTATGCACTATGCTGTTCTGAAGGTCATGAAAATGTTAGGAGGCATCTGGACTCTGACTCACAGCACAGCATTAACACCACTGACACATCTCTGACCTTGGCTGGTTGTGTGCAGCTGGCTCTATTATAGGCTAAAACACCATAAATATTTTCCTTGTAATGTCTGGAGGCTTCTTTGATTTCTTCCATTGGCAAATTGAATTATAAATTAAATTGAAATATAAAATATAAGACAGTTATTCTTTTTTAAAAAATGGCTCTTTTGGGACCAAAATTGGGGGGGAGGGAGGGGAGGAGGAATAGTATTTTTAGCTGTACTTGAGATGATGCTTTATGCAATATGTTGTTCCAACTTCCACTAGTATTACATGTGTTCTGCTGTAATAACAGTCTCACCAATCTCAGCAGGCAAACGGGCAGGAACCATGTGGGACACGTTAAAATGCAAAACATCCACTCTGAAGACCAAAAGGCTCAAGAGCCTCACCACACATGCCATCAAGCTCACTAATCCTACACCAAATTTAAGCTGATGACTACAGATTGCTTTGCTACAACTTTAATCTAAACAATTCTGAAAGTCTACTGAACACAAATCAAACTTTTGCCTTAATGTACTGAAGAGCTTATGCCTGGTTTGCCAACAATTACATCTGAGTTATCAGAAATTAAATTTTTGCCCCAAGATATTTCTTTAACTGTGATCATGCAAAAGGGAGGCATATCAGTAAACATAATTTCACAAATGCAGCCCAGCTATCATACTTGTTTTTCCTCAAATTACTAATGAAAAGAGTATTAAGGCACAGTTCACAAATGATAATGTTTCTCAGCAGCACCTGGTATTACCTTCCAGAATCTTGACTGAACTCAGAATTCCACTGTGAAGCACCTGGCTTAGTGTCTCCATGTCACTGCATTTATGAACCCACTTACATGAGCATGCTACTGCTGTCTACTAGTCTGTTCCTAGCATTATCATCTCTTAAATCTTGAGCTATATTGTTGATTAACAATCAAAATTATAAAGTAACAGTTTTGTAAGCAGTGGCAATAACTTATGGGACAAACTGGGTCTCATTAGGTTGATGAAGGGGGACAAGCATAGGAGATCATTTATAAATTCATCACACAGAGAATATTATGAGCACATTTCCAGCACTACTGA
The DNA here is from genome assembly GCA_035772895.1 of Perdix hodgsoniae. Taxonomy (NCBI): domain Eukaryota; kingdom Metazoa; phylum Chordata; class Aves; order Galliformes; family Phasianidae; genus Perdix; species Perdix hodgsoniae. The sequence goes on from JAPSGF010000013.1 coordinate 15,698,220, forward strand.
TTGGACTGAGAAATTCACTAGGAGGAAATAAAGCCTAAAGAAAAGACCAATCAAGCCTACTAATTAATGACAAATGAGCTTTTTTTTTTTTTTTGCAATTGTTTCTTTAACAGCAACCTCTCATAGTCTTCTAAATATCATAAATCTGCTATTGTTTATATGTTGGCAACACCCAGTCCTAATGAGGATTAAGAAGTCATTATTGAAGACATTATACAAGCAGAAACAATCATACCCTGAACTGAGGGATGAGAAAAAAGGGTTTGGAATAGGAGGATGAGAGCCAGGAAAACATTTGCCGTGGTCTGAGAAGATCCAGGTTTCTTGTTCTCTTCCTGTCCTCCCAGTGATAACAGGACAGGAAAGGAAGGAAAAAGGGAAAGAGGCAAAGAGCCCAAGGAAATGAAAAGGAAATGCAGGAAAAAGAGAAAACCTGGATCTTGTATATCATAATGTGTTAACTGTAGCCTCTAGATGTTAATGTAATGTAATCTGTAGCCTCTAGAGCTGTTAGCACAGCTCTGCTTAGGTACAGGAGCCACAGCTTTGTTTTAAGGAATCTAACATGGGGCACTCAAAGGACACTTTTGAAAATCCCATAGACTAAAAAAGCAGCTGTGTGTTTTCAAGGCTACATTAAGTCACAGCTAATAAACACAGTGCTCTGCTAGCACAGTCTCACTGCTCTAAGCTTTGGGAATGCAAAGTCATTCCTCTCAGAGGACAGAAAACACAAACTTCCTGCAGGGTGAAATCCAGCATGGCTGCCTCCACACCCAGCACATCCTACCCTCTCCCTTTCTCTCTGGTTCAGGTTCGAGCCTTGGAGAAAACAGCAGTCCCAAAATGCCATAACAGGCTCCTTGTGCCCCACACTTCTCCCTCTTGCTTCCTTACTACTCCTGAAAACCACATGTAGCCCAAAAGCAATTTTTAAACTTTTTTTATTGTTTTGTAGCCTTAATGTTTGAATCCAGCATTATTCTACTATAATGATTTGAAAGTGATTGCGCAGCTGCTACTCTTCCCAATTGCATATTGGTTTTGCTTTCACTCACCATGCTAATGCCCCCAGAAGAACTAAACCCTGTCCCTAAGGTGAGACCATCCATCATTTCACACATAAACAGTTTTCTCTAACTTCTCCCAGAAAAGAAAGTATAGTCCTGTTTGTATAATTCACGAAAGGGGATAATAGGAACTCTGCACATTTACACTGTTAACAGCCTCTGTAGAGAGGACAAATGATGACAGAACTGTTGCTTCAGAGCACTGCTGCCTTCCTCAGTGCAATGAATATGGGCCAGCAGGGACATCCCACTTTACTCCAGTGCATTCTGTGGAAGGGACTTCATCTTCCTCACAATCATTTAAGGTTAACACATGAGATAAGTAGCTTTTAAACAGGAAAGAGCTAGCAGAATGAGTCTAAAAGCAGTTCCCCAGTAGTGGTAGTTTGCAGTACCTTATTTGAGTTTACCTGTCCTACAGCAGTACTCCTCAAAACTAACAGAGATGTTCGCAAACAGAACCAGCATCAAGAAAAAGGTTAAGCATTGAAATAGTAGAAGCAGCTTTCTGGAAAAAGGTATCATCAATTCAGCTAAAGGCTGTTCTTTACACAGAGCAATGCAGCAGCTAACACTCAACCTTTCAAGGAGTATGCCTGGGAGAAATCTCATTCAGTTTCCATCTTTGTATCTTAACAGAACATTTAAAAATATAATCATGCAACAATTAGTGTTCAGATTGTTAGCTTAAGATTTGTGACAAAGATCAGCTAATGAAGGAAATCCAAAAACAAGATGTAATCTGCATTTTGATAAAATCATATTTATTTCTTTCTCCTGGTCTCTTTTCAGCAAGTTGCAAATATACACGAGTTAAACTAGAGAAATTCAGTGATTCTGTGTAACTCCATTTTTCTTGGTTTTTAACTCCCTTGCTTAATTTCCTATAGGGCAGGCCTATTTAAAAGCAACATTAGTTTTTTTCCACTTTTTCATGCATTCAGTAATATTCTGACTTGCACAGTAGCATTACCCCCTTGACTTGAGCAACCAGAACTAGCTCAGGCCAGTTCTTTCTGTGTCTATAAGATGAAAACAGACTTGTGGGATCAAACTTCCTCTTTCTCTGAACAGAAAAAGAACTGCATGAGGCTGTGCTGCCTTTAAAGCAAGGGCCAGACCTAATATAGCTCCCTCGTTTGCAGGCACAAGCACCTGTCCCACAGGATTCTGCTCTGCAACGTTCACGTGGACTTGAGATCCTTCTTGCCATGCAGGTATCCCCAGGTGCTCTGGCATCTCTCTGGAGTTTCTATACACACATTTCAAAAGCAGTCTTTATCTGCACAGTGCAAATAACTAACAACCTTTAATTTGCCTTAGTTTGGAGAAGGGATATATATCCTTTTGATTTGGTGAAAAGCCCCATGGTTTCATAAAGAATCAACCATCCCTCAGTGGTGTGACTAAAAGCATTGGTGTTCAGATCAATGAAATGGGTGGTCTGTTTAGAAGACACGAAGACAGGAACATAGCTCTGGATGTGAAGAACTGGATTCATGAGCTGGCCTGATCCAGAATGTCTTAGTGCTGACTAATAGGCAATTTACACATGCACGGGCAGCGGGCAACCCTGCTCTCAAAGAGTCATCTACATACCAAACACTCATGACAATATTTCTTCTCATTTCCAGAAATACATACAAAATACAATTTGTTACATTAGTACATGCTACTAAACTTAGAATATTTTCTTGTACTTATTAAAAAACAATGTTCACATACCACCTGTGCCACAAAGATCTTCTCCTTTGCATGGATTAAGGCTCTCTTTGAGTAGATACGCAGATCAATACCCTGCCGATATCCAAGCATGTTTTACCCCCTTTCCAGAAGGGTTAGCAGCTTAATCAGTGTCATTCAGAAGACATTGCAATATAACCCATTGCAACCAGCAGGAAAGGAGATGAATTGGAGAAGCATCTTAGTGGTGAAAGATAACAGTTCTGTGTCAACCTGCTGGGCACCTGTCACAGGCATTTGACTTTTCTGGATGAAGAGTGGAAACATCACTTCCTTCTACAGAATTGGTACTGAGAGGGTTGAAACCACTTGGTCAAGAAAGGTTACAGGTCAGTTCAGAAGGAAACTGTCACCTGAGACAAACCAACATGCAACCTACAGAAACAGCTATTCTGTAAAATGTTGCATAGCGGCCATTTGCTCAAAGCGATGCTGCCTTAAAATTCTTCAAAGAAATTCCAGTGAGTAGAACTCCTTCTGAGAAAAAAAAATCTCTAGCTGCTTCAAGAGAAAAAAATGTCACACTCCGCATGTCTTGAGCTTTAAATATGCACTTCTGTGACTGTTGCTTTTTATGCTCTGAAACACTGAGAGCAGTTTGCTTTCTATGAAGTTCCAGATTACAACGGCACCCATTGGAAGCCACACAGCTTGCTAAATTCATGCTTTCCTACTATGATTAAACTCACTGAGCATTCAAGGTGAAGCCATATTTCCGAAGAAAAAAAAAACGTATATCAAAAGATGGTTAAATTGGTGTTGCTTGAATGGCACACTGCTCTGATCAGCACAGAGAAGGAAGTATCACATATAGCAAGGGCACGACTATTGTTGAAGCACCCTGCTAACTTCATACTCCTTCAGATATCATGGAGACATTTGGCATGTACGGCATTTTGCCTGTAAGAAAGTCAAAAAAAGTTATAGTCTATCAAAACAATTTGCGTGCCACTATCACTTTGAAGACCAACAAGGTCTCTGGGCTAGAACTCATTGCATGCCCACTTGCAGTGCATATTATATATTATATAATATATATATATAAAAAATATATTTTAATATATTATATCATATTTATATTATATTATTATTACATTTAAGGGGATATGGGCATATTCAGTTTCCCTGTATATTACCCCTACTATGCCACAATGTGGCTGAGTCTGCTTGCCATCTACGAGGGCAATTACTGGGGTCACTGGCACTTGCTGTTTGCACACTTCACAAGCAAAATATTAGACCATCGCTTCAGTGATTTTCTTTTTCACCCAGAGTCCCCGGGTATATTTATTCCAATAAAAGTAAAAAAAAAAAGTCTACGATGAAAGTAAACAGCATCCTCTTTTCTGTAGCAAAGCCAGAGCAATTATAAGAATGAAACTGTCATAAATCAAAATGTTTAAAGAGAGCAAAGCAGCAGCTGGGGAAATACTCATACGCTCACAGAAAAATTCAATTCCAAATACAAAAATGTTATTTTCTAGTGTGTGAAAAATATGCTGCGTTACATTGCATTGATCAGCAGCTTGATCTGAAAGGAGTTTTCTGCAAACAAGTAGCATTAAAGATATTGAAATAAAAGGACGAGGGAGAGAATACATTTTGCTTAATTACACTGGGACACTTTTGTAACAAAAAATGCTTTTGCAAGTAAGTCTTAGCACTGAGAGTAAGACAACATGAAGGAGGAACATTCTAATTAGATCTTTTTTTCTAGTCAAGGAAAACAGTAATACTTATTTCTTATTTTATAGGCTTGTATCAGGACAGATATTCTGTCAGATGTTGCTCAAAGTAGAAAAGGGATTAAAAAGAGGAAGCCCTTACTGCCCGTCGCCTTTTGTGTAGCCAAGGCCCTGAACTGCTCTAAGATGAGTAGTGAGACAGGCCATTACAATTTATTGTTCTCATGTTCTCATTGTGCTAAAAACTGCTGAAGATTATGTGAAAGCTACAGAACTTCTCTTTCATTAAACACAGTTTCAGCTTTGTATTATTGTTATTAATCCCTCAAGATGCGTGTCATCTAACAGAACTGTGCTTACCACCACTTTCTGCCATATTTATTTCATATGTGCTTCATAAGGCAGCATCTGTCACACCTCAAGGACAAACCATACTCACATGTACATGAAGATTCCAAATTTAATATCCTGTCCTGAAAACACAATTAAGGTAGTACTTAAAGGACAAGTATGTGTCATCATTTCAAGCTTCATTTCAAGTGAACTCCCTAATTATTTTTTCTTTAGAGAAGCAGAGAAAAAAGTCTCAGATGGATCAACGTAAATTTGCTTTTTCAGCCATAAGAGATTATAAAGTGGTTTTGATCTATCAAATATTTCACCAATTGTATTTCAGTGACATAAGCCAGTGAAGAAATCCTTAACTTCAAATAACAGAGAGCTCAAGAAAAAAAAGAGGAGTAGTGACAAGAAGAGAAAATGCTTTCTTTCACATACAGAACATGTTCAAAGGTCAAAATAGTCAATGCTCTTCCAACATTTTGGCTTGCCCTTATTTGATTACTCTGGATATGCTAAGTTCACACTCAATCCCACAAATCCAAATTAGTATTTTAAAGTATCCACATCACATACACCCAGTTGGGAAATCATATTTGTTACTGTCTTTGTGAAAAATCACTTCATAGTAGGTCTACAATTTGTAAAGGGCTGAGGAGATTAGAAAAGCATTAAGAATTTCCTTGGGTGACAAGTAAATTGTAGCAGCACAGGTTGTATTTGCAGTCTTCAGTCATGAAAGACCCATTCTGTCAGTACATCAAAATTAATATTTAAGAGGGTGGTACAGGTGTCTCAAATGTGATTATGCATTCTATTCTCTTGCCACTTTAATTATTTCAGAGTTTCTTCAGATAGGTGTGTCCAAAATTAAATTTATAGAAAAAGTTGGGAATTGAATGGGAATCTTTTTTTCCTGTTCATAGCTTGTTATTTCCGATGTGCACAGATAGGAAGGAGAAAGAAAAAACTCTTTTGAAAAGAACCTGATTTTTTTTTCTTCTGTTCCATTACAGCCATTCTTAAAACATTTTTTTTTCTTTGTTTTTGCTTGGAAGAAGTTTTACTAATGCATGATTCAACTGCTCTAACTTTAGTACCAACAAATTCAACATTATGCATTGTTAACATAGTAATTACACTTTCCACTCCATAAACCAGTATGTCGTCATCTCAAGATCTGTGCCATCTGGAGAGCCAGCTGACAGCAGTCACCTGGGATCCAGTAGGAAGCACAACTTCAATTGTGTATCTTGCTTCCACTGCATTATATGAGCTAATAGATTTTGTGAAGCCATTCATAGTGCCTTGTATTGAAAAAAAATTTCATCAATTAAAATGTAACAATGAATGTTCATTTATTTAAACCAAAAAATGAATTATTCATGAGCATTCTTTATTCCAGACACTTTTTGTCTCTTCTCATCTGGAACAATCAGAATTTGCCTCTAAGGAAGACATTACACATTGCTATTCTTCTGGTATTCCTGATGGAAAGGAAGGTTTTCAAAAGGATCTGCAAAACTTCAGAGCAGAAGCTGCTTTTATAATTGGAACAGGGCATACAGCGTGTTTATATATTCTGGATTATTATGCTCTTCTTCAAGAACAGGTCAAGGAAATAACAGTGCACCGAAACTGTTACACTTCAGTTAAACCAGATTTTGGAATTCAAGAACAAGACCTTTGCAGACAAACTTGCAAATACATCACCTTATGTAAGTTCCAGATTCTAGCTTTCTTCCAAGTACCCCAGAGGCTCTAAGAGCTACCCAAGCACAGCCACCCAACTACAGGTAACTGCTGCCCTGTCCCTGAGTTCCTGCCTCCTCCTGCATCCTAGTGAGGCAGAGACTCCAAACACCTCTCTGGCTCTGCAACCTTAATGGCAATAGGCTTTAATTCTTTGTTTTTAACAAGCTTATAACCCTTCTGTAAGTCAGTTTGACATTTTTTGTATTATTTTTAATAAATACGTGAAAAATTATCATAGCGTACTTCCCAGTAGGATAAATCAATTAGTAACTAAAAATACAAAATCACATTCAGAATGTCAACTGATGTAATGAGGTCTCTGTGGAACCCACATGCTCTGCAGAATCAGCTGTTATACATGTTCTAATAAAATAACTTGATTTCTCTGTATGTGCTTCAGCTGGTACAGTAAGCTTTTCTGTTCAGCCTCCTACTTAAAGCTCTTCATAAGACTGTCAGCAAGTTCCCCATGTGAATAGCTTTTAACCAACAAATTCTGCCAAGCATGAAGGATATGTTTCTTTCAGCCTTAAGTTACCCCTAATTCTAAAAACAAAACAAACAGAAGAAAAATAACAGAAAACAACCAATAGCATAACTCATTTTGTAAGTTGATGTGACTGTACCTAGTCCAGGACATGGACAAGCAGAAGCAAGAGAACACCTCCTGTGGCACAAACAATGCAACTCAGACTTTTTACCTGATCTAGGGCACATTGCAAGATCAGAAGGCTCTCCTTTTTGATCACTGAAGTGACTTGAATACACAGGCAATGATCTTGGAGCCAAAGTATCTCTGTTCAAGCCACAGTCATCTTTTCCTATAACTTAAGTCACTGACTGTCTGTACTAAGTACAAACTGTATTTCTAAAACACTTATATGCAACAGGTCTTCCACCCAGGCTGCTTACCATATCATAAAACTACTCTGAGCTTTTCCACTTCTACCATCAGACAATCAATTCTCCCCAGCATACAGAAAAAACTGTGACCTCTTCCAGAAACTTGCAGATCTCGGCTTAGTCTGTGCAGCTCAGTTAAATACCAGGAACTATTGCTATAAGTATTCATCAAAGTGAGATTTCAGAACCATACAGGTCAGTATCTCATTACAGCAGGAGCTCTTTAATGGCACAGGAAATATTAAAGCAAGAGGAGCTCAAATGAACGAGCAGAGCTGTGCTTTGCACAATCCTACTACCCAAAAGAAACCAAGCTATGTTAATAACAGCACAGTTTAAATTTGCATCACTGCAGCTTCCTTAGAAGATCTGCAAGAACAGTAGTATTTACAAGGCTGAAAGGCAAGTACTCCATCTCACAAGCAGTTCCTTTTCAGGTCTCCCTTCTCTCCTATATTATCATATCCCAGGCTCTACAGAAGGCTGAAAGCAAGCTGATGACTGTAGAGTGCTCTGCCCAATGTACCCACTCCTGGCTGCTTTAGAGACAGTGGCAGGAAAAAGCATGGCCCTTGGTCCCAAGGCTAGGTAGCATTTTCCAAATAAATGATAACATTCATGCTCATTTAGCTGAGATTTTTATTTGTTTAAGAAATCAGTTATATTCAGAACAATAATTGTCAACCTCCATGAGAAGAATTTTGAATAGGACTTTTTTTCTTAAAATAAACAAATAAAGGCTAGAACAAATTTCATCCAGTTTCATGTATTGACAGAAAATCTAACCTGGCAGCCTCTATGGCAAAATTCCCAGGTGACTTTGGCAGAACCACAGTTTAACTCACAATGACAGAGTTCATTGTTAAGATTATACTTATATAATCCTTCCACCTTTGGCTTCTTTTGGTCTTCCCACAGCATTAAAACACAAATACTGATTTTTACAATATTCAGAGAAAGAATATTATTAACCTTGCCCGGAATACAGCTGAATTTGATCACTTCCTTCTCCAGTATAAGGCAGACATTCCAAGTACTTTACTAGCAGTATTGCTCAGGATTTTAGAGACTATCTATTAGTAATAAAGGAGACAGCATGGTAATAAATGAATAACCAGAGAGTCAATTTTCAAAAGACTTCCAGCAGTAGTTTGTACAATGGGGCTGAATAAAGAAGAACTGGCACTTCTGAGAAGCCTGAAATTAGTTAATATGCTAAAGGTACTTTTGAAGAAATTAATCTTCCCTATACATTTTGTATTTTATTGTGTACACATCTATGTATATGTACCTATTCTTACCTAGTGAGTGATACAAATGACAAAAAGGACAGCATTTGGTGCCTACACAAAGGACTTGAGATAACACTGAAGAGGAGATAGTGACCAATGAAGGTGGGTTGAGAGTATTGTTAGGCATTAGTCATCTTAATTTTTCTTTTTGGCTTTTAACTCAAAGTATAAAATAACAGGGGATTTGGGTGTTATAGTTATTAACATGGCCACTGATCAACAAAGATTAAAAAGAATTCAATGCCAATTTTACAAGTTTCAATATACGCTCTAGAAAGGTAAATAAAGGCTTTAATCTAATCCACACTTTTTGATAAAACCAATTTCTTCCCACAAGCCTGCTGCTGAGATGCACACGTTGCAACCACTGAACAAGAGACAAACAAGATGGGCAGCCTTGACTTTCAGATACGGAGAAAAGCATGGTAGAGTTGGATGTAGAGTTGCACCCATCCCAGAGTCACAATACTTGAGGGCAATGCTGAAACAAGTTTCACGTATGTCAGTAAGAGACAGCAAATTGGAAAAACATATTAAGAATTAGAATGATAATTCGCTTACTCCGTGGAAAAGTAAGCTTTGAATAATCTTGAGAAGACAATCCCTGCTTGCTGTAATTCACTGTACAAAAGATATACGAATGGTTGGGGTAAGGGGGGGCAAGGGGGGAGGAGGGGAAATTAAGATATTTATTCCCATAATCCCACTTACAAGACCTGAACAGATTTCTCTAATGAACAAAACCCCTTGGGTCTGCTGAGGTCTCTCAGGAGAGCTGTGAGCCAAGGACTCTGAGTCTCTGAGTACAGTGAATTCAATTTTATGTGAGAGAACAGGCACAGGCCTGTGAAGTCAAACTTGTATCCACACAGAGCCTACACAAAGGCTCACAGAAACAGCTTGCCCTCTACCAGAGGCATCACATCACTCTGCTTTGGTTCACTAATCCTTTTACAAACCACACACTTTCAAATGCAAACACAGTGAATGTTTTATGGATACTTTCAGCAGAGTTCCCTTAAATCACATAGTTCAAGATATTATACTGATTGCAAATTATTTGCATTTTGATTCACTAATCAGCTTCCTGAACAGAGTTCTCTAGATGTGATTACTGTCTTCATTGGAATTCAGCTTTGCCAGCCTCCTCCATTTAAGTATATCTATACATTTACCTAAAATGACAAAGATTCTCAAGATTTTTCTTTTGGAATTGCTGAGTTGTTTTTTTGTTTGTTTGTTTTGTTTTCTCTCGATGAAGTTAAAAAAAATAAAATGTCCAAGATTAGTGAAAGATTTTATTTGATTGTATTTAAAATTAAACAGTCATATTTATGCTGGCAGCTCCAGTAACATTCACAGTTTGAAAAGCATCTGAAAGATTTTAGAGCGATTTTCCACTTCATGTTTGTTTCTGTTCAGAGTCCATTTTGAAGATCCATACACTTAGCTATCGTCAGAAAAGGAGCATAACTCCAGTAGCCCTGTTCTCAGATGACCTCTCTTTCTTAAAAAGCAAGATCTTTGAAGACATGGCATAAAGAATGGCAAGAGTTTTAAGTACAAAGAAAATAAAATGAAAGATTCCATTAGCTCTAAGTATCAGGAAATCCAAAAATAGCCAATGTTGAAGAGCTAAGCAGCTGTGAGAAATGTGTTCTTGTTGATTTATATAATGCTTCCTGCTGTTTATTAAGACTATTTTATTAAGTTGGCCCATGATGTCAGAAGTGGATGTTGCTGGTATGGCTGTAGAGGTTGAACCTTCCCACCAATATCCCATTGCATATTGCTGCTGTGTGACAGATGACAGCATAGGGGCAGTCTGACACAGTAGTATCTGACATAAAAGCGCATCTGAAGCAAAGGTCTGTCACTGAATTCTTCCATGCAGAAAAAAATGCCACACACTGACACTCATTGATGCTTGCTGAACATCTACAGAGACCAAACAGTAGATGTGACCACAATGAGGTAGTGGGTGGTGTTTCAGCAGTGCAGATTTTGAGAAGTGCAGCATGCAGCTCTTGTCCATTGCTGGTAAAAATACACAGCTAATGGTGATGACTATGTTGAAAAAGTGATACATCTGTCGTAGCTTCAATGGAAATAAATAGGAAGGATTACTTCAGTGTGACTTACGTATATTGGTCATCTCTTTGAAAAAAGCTGTTGTGCCAGAGTGAACAAAGCATACCAAGCAACACGCACCAAGCTAGCTGCGACACCACTCTGCAAATGGCAGAGAAAAACTGTACCAGTCACAACAAATATGAACTGATTTTCCTCAGAAAGGGAACATGATTTTTTCCACATTTGTGCAAAGCACAAAAGCAACACACAGATTCCTTTCCCCCTCTTTATCACCCATATTACAAACTAATCCATGTCAGAGTAGGGCTGAGCACACAGGATAGGTGGAAAGAAGAACAGAAAAAAGCAGCACTGAGCAGAATATGAGGAATATACCCAGCTTTCCTCTCACACTATCACTTCTTACAGGAATAAAACAACTCCACAACATATTCCAGGAGACTATTCAAAAAGAGAAAACAGACACGAAAACAAAAGCTAAATAGGTAAAAATTAAGAAATAGCAAAGTTAAGAAAATAGCAAAATCTTCTGTTCTTGACCATTTGAAATAACACGACACTGAACAAATTAGGGATCTAAAAGATAAGTGTTTTTGGTTGAGAGTTTTTAAAAATACGTTCAACTACATGCTCTCATCGTATCACTGCTGAAGTTGGAGAAATCCTTCCTTCCAGACCCGTTTTGCCACATCAAATTATAGACGCTTTTTTAATAGCATACACACTATACTTAGATTATAATAGGATTGAAGGTCTTGCTTCAGTTGTCGTGGCCTCACAATTGATTTAAAGCTGTTTATTTGCAAGAATTGAAGAAAGTTTCTATGACCTTTGCATGGCAGGTCTTTAAGTTAGCACAAAAAGCCTTATAGACTGATAAACTGTAACAACACAAAAAACAAAGCCACCAAGAAGGCAAACAGAATGCTAATGGTAGAATTACAGCTTGGGTGAGCAAAGTGATAGACCTGTGTCTATAAATGCTTGTTTATACTTGGCATTTTCTCAGAACAGTTACTTCAGAATAACTAGTTTTCTTGAAACTATAATTACTGAGAAGGGTTATTTTGGCACATTTCCAAGTACAAGCAAAATTTCATCCCCAGAATCCATTTCACTCCTCAGGTTGCTTTCCTTGTTTACAGGACTGTCATACTGTGAGCCTCCACATCAGAAGTTTCTGGATAGCATTTACTACCAAAATCATTCCTCCAGCCATCCAACATAAGTTTCTGTAGGTCCAGAGTTTCCAGGCTGACAGTTCTCAGAGACATCTTTTTATTATCTCAAAGTCTCAAAGAGCATACTGAGTTGCTGTAAAAGTCAAATTTCCCCTTAAAAGCTGATGCAGCAGAAATGTAGTCCTCCCAATGGTCTTCCTATCATACATAGGCCTCTGAACTGCACAAAAGCTTGTCTGGTGATTTCACCTGTGTTTGAATATTCAGTTCTTCAAGATTAGTAGGAAGTCACTACTTCTGTGAGACAGCAAACAAAAGAGTAAAAGCAGGCTTCCAATGCTCAGGCAGCATTCCTGGTGTCTTTTCAGGAGCTGATTTACCTCTAGAATCAGTACATTTTCAAAGGAATATTCCACCGTGTACACTCATTTGGAGAGACAGACCATTCACATTTCAAAAAGCTCTCCTTCTAGCCCAATTCATCTCCTCCACCAGAAAATGAGTGCACGCACCTACTAGATCTCAAGTTGCTGTGCAACAGTTCTTGACTTCTAGTCCAAATTCCTATTTGTTAAGGAGAAGTAGCATTTTTAGCTCTCATCTCCTTGTGGAGATTATAATGAAAGAGATAAGTTACCTTTCCACCTACTCATTTTTTCATGTAAAGTCTTAGGAAAAAAACATTAATTTCCTGTAAATTAACAAAATATATTTTACATTATGAGTAAACATTTCTAAAAGTTTAATTAAAAATACCTAGCTGTGATATACTTCATAAGAGGTTTTGTTTAGTATACATAACCTTATGCTTGTAGCAAATATCAAATCAAGCTAGTGATTGTTAAGAAAAAAAGGAAACTGAGGTGGTTTCAAGAAGGTGTTGCCATTTCACCTGTACTAAGACCATCAAGTTCTCCCTTCATAGTCCACATAACTCCATTAGCACAAAGGCTTTTTCACACAAAATACAGAAGTTATAAGTTTTTAAAAGGACAAAGATTAAAAAATGGTGAAACTAATTTCAAAAGCAGAAAAATTGCTTAAAAAGGCTCAATAAGAACTCAAAAATATTATAGTTTGCAATTGAAGCATAGAGGGAATGCTTATATTTGTTACCTCTATCCTCGTCAGAAAAGAGGTAATTAAAATATATTTTACAGGCATTTATAGAAGAAAATTGCTCCAGACACAGCAAGTATTTTCCTCACTATAATCATGGGCCTGCAGCAAGAGGAGAGGGAGCTTGAAATGGTCAGAAAATGGTTTCAGCTTTTAAAGCATTTCTAAACTTCACACCCTGGGCCCAAGATTTGCCATCATGAAGACATTTACGGTCCTTCATTAAAAAAAAAACATAATAAAGCATGGACAGAAGGATATAGTAATTGAAGTCTGAAAGAAGATAAAACCATGGTGCCACAGCACTCTTATTTTCCAAGGGTAAAGAGCTTCATATTGCCTCCTCCCAGCCACAGGTACAGTTTTCCCTACTGGTCAAATTGAACATTCTCCAATAATCACTTCTTAAAGCAGTGAAGGTGCAGTCACCTCTGACAAGAAAAGCATACCAGTGATGATGATTCAGCTAACAAACAAAACTAAACTGCTAATATTATACCAAGGGAACTCACCTTATTAAATAATAATGAAGAAAAGTTACCAGCCCCTTTGTGTCTATCCTACAACCCAAGAAATTGCTCTCTGTATAGAGAGAGGAAAATTGGTATGATCTTGACTGAAGCAAGATGTCTTGAAAAACAGTGGGATGTTACTCTGCCTTGCAATTCTACCCTATAGAGTACAGTATATATAGTATAGTACAAAATATAATCTGTACAAAAGTACAAAAATACAGTACAAAAATATAATCAGCAGTACTCAGCCCTAGGCAGGATCCTTGCCTCACTAGCAGCAATAACATATGCTATGCACAATAATAATTACACCATAATCTACAGATAGAAAATAGGGAAGAACCAAGCAAGTTCTAGATCATTGTCAAGTCTAGATATACCTGTGTATAGATTACTAGATACACTACATGCATATCCATCTACCTTGCCTAAAATACAGTGGACTTCTATGTCATCATTTATGTAACAGGCACCCATACAATGACCAGGAACACTATGATTGATGAGCAGTAATTTAAAACTCCATTCATCAAGTCTCAGATATGAATAAGATTTTCATAACATGGATTAATACCTTCAGAATTATTTTAGCAGAAATATAACCTGTTCACTGGCTTCACAGAATGAGCAGACCTGCTCTCTTTTGTCTTCACTCTGTTATCTCGACCTACTTTTAATAAAGATATGCATGCCTGAGCTCCAGTCTAACAGTAATAGGCAGGCAGGTTATTTCAGGATTCAAGGCCAGGCTGAATTTGTCTGGGACAGTGGTGAAGGCCAGCTGGCTGCCTTCCTTTTCTGTTGTGCTTTCTTTTACAGTTCTCCCTTCATGGGGCATGTAGGGATAAGGGGAAGCATGCATATTCATAATCAGCCATCCTTCTTGTCTTCCCCCGAAAGCAGTGAATTATGAAAGAACTGGGACTAATGCCATTGGTCTACAGGCTGACACTACTACTTGGCAAATGTTGCCCTGAAGAACTGAGGTCAGTGCTGTTTAAAATAAAAATAACACAAGCAAAGGGTACACACAGCCAAGAGTATTTCTTATCTTGCATTAGTTTTACCACATCTGCTGTTACCCTTGCTCTCAGCAGACTTTCTCCAGGTTGAATGCACACATTTCAGAGGTTCAGCCTTGAAGATGTGCAAAGCACTGCATAGTTGGGGTAGAAGAACAGAAATAAAACTTTCACTGTAAATGGTATGAATAATGTTCAGTTATGTTTATGTTAGACCTAAGTCCAAAACATAGAAAGCAGTAATTCATGGGGAGGCTGTTTTCTAATTTCAGCAAGGGGCATTTGTAGATCACTTCATGTTTACATAGAATATATGCATGCTGCTCCAGAAGTTGTAACTCCTAATTTATTCAGTTGGCACATGATGTCAGAGGCAGATATTAGTAGTATGGTTGTAGAGACTGAACCTTCCCACCAGTATTCTGTTACATTTTGTTGCCATGTGACAAATGACAGCAAAGGGACAATCTGACACAATGGCATCTGACACAGAAATACAGATGAAATGACAGTGGGGCACTGAATATCTACGTGTATCAATAGTACCCAATGACATTCAATCTGGGGTGCATGAAAAAGAATGTAGTCATCAGGTAGAGGAAGATGATTCCTCCCTCCACTCTGCCCTGGTGAAGCCACATCTGGGTAAGATGTAACATGTCCAGTTCTGGGCTCTCCAATTCAAAAAAAGTTAGGGATCTCCTAGAAAAAAGTCCAAGGGAGGGCCACAAAGATAATAAGGGCCTGAAGCACCTTCCATATGAGGAAAGGCAAACAGATCTGGATCTGTTTGACCTGGAGAAGATTGTAGGTGGATCTGATTGCTGATTATAACTATCTAAAGCATCAAAAGGAGTCAGCTAGATGAAGACAGACTCTCTTCAGTGGTATGTAGTGATAGGATAGAGAATAAATGGCCAAAACCTGGAGCACAGGAAGTTCCACTCAAATATGCAGAAGAACTTCTTTACAGTCAGCGTGTCAGAACACTGGAACAGGCTGCTCAGAAAGGTTCTGGAGCCTCCTTCTTTGGAGATCTTCAAGACTCATCTGGACCTGTGCATTCTATTGTAAGGAACCTGCTTTAGCAGGGAGTTGGAATCAATGATCTCTAGAAGTCCTTTCCAAACACCGGAATTCTGCAATCATGGATGCTTGCTGAAGATTTACAGAGTCCAAACAATTGATGTGAGCCCAATGAGGAGGGTGATGCATTTCAAGAGCTTTGATAGCAGATCACATCCATTGGTAATGATGTTGACAACTGTAACATGCAGGCTCTTGTTAATCCTTGGTGAAAATGCATAGCTAATAGTGGTGACTATGTCGAAAAAAGGAGTGTTTTGTAGCTGTGAATTTGCTCTTAAATAGTGTTACTGTGTTCTTTGTATCTGTTGCAACTTCTATGTTAAAAACAACGTATTAAAAACCTTGAAAACTCATGAGAAAATATCTCCCTATAAAGCATAGTTATAGAATTATTTTAAGTTCTTTTCACAGCTAAGTACACTTCTTTTTTTATTATTTCTAAGAGTTTGGCACATTCTGCATTAACCTGGGGAGAGGAACTGAAATCAACAGAAATAAATGCACATCTGATGCACCTCATCCCCCAATTTCACCTTATTTACATTGTCTCCAGTATCCTACTTAAATTAACTTGAATAAGTAATAGCTTACGTCTTTGCTGCCTTTTTACTGTCTTCATTTCTACTCTAAACACAACTAGGCATCAACCACAAATGGCACTACCTTGTGCTAGGCATCATAGACATAATGACAGATAGTTCAAAAGTTCCCAGTGCAAGCATATGGAAAAACTCGATTCAAGGAAAGGAACGTGGACAAGCAAACCACAATGAAAAGCAACACATGCAGAACTACAGTTTGCTCAGGGCTAGGAAACAGCAGTAAAGTTGTTAGAAGTGAATGCAACTGAGTGTAAGGAGAAGGAAACAAAGCGAAGCCAAGGTGAAGTGTCACTTGTCAGATCTGGAGCTCAAACATATGAGCTGTAAACTGAAAATCATGATTATAAATCCTGTTAACATACAGATGCTAAGCATCAGTCATCCCGGTTCCTGCTAACCTCACTTCCTTCCATGTGTGCAGGATTCTACCTCTGTTCAGCTCCCAGTGAGATCTGCTAATAAATCACTCTCATATGCACAAGCAAATGCAAAAACATATGCAAATGCACAAGCAGCTCAGTTTTCAAATAATTGTAGTTTGAAGAATTTAAAAGCCACTCTAGCAATTTATGCTGTAGTTCTCACGCTTTTCCTCATGAAGACTATTTCCTTATCAGAAATGAACGACACACCCTCCTTCTGTCTGATGCTATGGGCCTCACCGCAACACTTTCTTTCAAAGGAGGGAAGTGTGACAGCCTTTTCACATTTAACTGCTCTTCACATGTATGAGCACATCTGAGAAAAGGGCTAAGGTTGTATCACTGCCCTGCAGGGAGAGCTCAGGATAGAATAGAAATCAAATTACAGAAAACACCAATATTTACACCTTGACAGGACAAAGTGATAGCAACTATCAACCTTGATTTTTGTGTCTCCCCTTCAGTTGTGCAACCTGTGTTTATTTTACTGTGTATTATTAAAATAAACCTGTGTTTATTTTACTGTGTGCACCTCAGTCCTCTCCTGAAAGTCACAAAAACTTCCAGTCTTCTAAAGACATAATGCATAAGGGAACCACTGAATTATTCTAGTGTTCTGTACAAAAGAGATGCAGGCACCAAGGAAAAGTCATTAGATTATCATGTCTAATCTGTTTGGAAAGGAGATGCCATAGCATTTCATACCGTTACTATTTATACATGCATTGAGCTCCTCACCTCCTATGATTTGTAAAGGCTAACTCTAAGGTTACCTCTCCTGCTTTTAATAAAATAGATTCTACCAGAGGTACAAACCCTGCTGAAGTCCATATAGTTCATTGTTTTGCTGTTTGGCTTGCTATTGGGTTGTGTTTTTTCTTAATTGATTTGCATTTTGTTATCATTTTTTATACATGCATTTAAGTATCTGTAAAGTATCAGAGATCCACAAAGTCATCTAAGATTACAGCAACAAAATATCTACTTTACAATAAAAAAATGTAAGGAACAGCAGTTTCAAATGCTTCAGTTTAATCTGGTAATTGATAGAGCTGCTCAATAATAACGCTATATAATCATCAATTAATTTTACTGAGACAAAGAATAAGTGCATCCAAACCAGAAAAGGTATTCCTGGGAGCTGTGTGGAATAGTGCATATTCAGATCAGAGTGGACTTCCAAGCATGATACCAGATGGTGCTTGCTGATCATGCAGTTCTGTTTCCTAAGAGAAAATCCCAACAGAGCAGAAAATAACTTGAAATAAGTTAATTTGTGTTGCCTATATTTGATTAACTTCGATTACTAAGTTAATCTCCCGAGATCGTTCCTTCCTGAGCTCCATTAAGCGATAATCCATCATCATTTATGATTCTTTATTTGAATGAATATGAAGTTTATTGCAAGCACAGGGAAAGTGTCGTTAGTCTTTTAGTACTGTATGAATAAAAAGGTTGAATCTGAAGTCAAAACAATTCATTCTATTTTTCACTTATGAAATATTTCTCAAGTTACTCCTTGTAGTTTTGTGAAAACTTTCAGCCATTTTCCAGTTTTTCATACATTTTACTGGCCACAGACACATTACTTGTTAATTGTTTAGAATTTGATGACCATCCAGAACTGTAAATTAAGCTACACAATACTATGACAGTTTACATACAAGCAGTGTTACTTCTTTTGCCAATAGAGAATATTGTTTTTTCATTTTTACATTAAATGTTACAGTGTCAGTGGAGGGCCACAAAGATGGCGAAGGGCCTGGAGCATCTCCCCTATGAAAAAAGGCTAAGTGAACTGGGTCTGTTAAGCCTTGAGAAGACTGAGAAGGAACCTGATCCAGGTCTATAAATATCTAAGGTGTGGGGGGCAGAGTGGCAGGCCAGACTCTTTTCAGCAGTGTGTGGAGACAGCACAAGGGGAAACGCCAGAAACTGGAGCAGAGGAAGTTTTGCGCAAGAACTTCTTCACGGTGAGGGTGACGGAGCACTGGAACAGGCTGCCCAGGGAGGTTGTGGAGTCTCCTTCTCTGGAGATATGCAAGACCCGCCTGGACACCTACTTGTGCGGCCTGGTGTAGGGAACCTGCTTTGGCAGGGGGTTGGACTGTCTCTGGAGATCCCTTCCAACCCCTATGATTATGTGACTGTGTTTGAGTCCATCTTTACAGTTCCTTTGATGGAAGCCTGATACTGCTTTTTCATATTTTCATACCGTGAACTGTAAACCACAGTAATCACAAAGCATCTTTCTCCTCCAACACATGAAGCATGAAGGTGACATCCAGCTCTATTTAAGTCAGTTCTTTCATTGACATCAGTAGACAGTACTGTAGAGATATATATTTTTTGATGTTTAAGGGAAAAATGAGTGCCAAGAAGGTTTATTACTTTTCACATGCAAAGGCAAAAAATGCACCACCACAGAGAACAGGGCTTTCTGAGCATCAGCAAGTGAAGATTCAAATCTGTAGGTTATAATTCCATTTTTACAAATTCTTCATATAGATTTGACTGATTCTCCCTGATAAGTTCCTGAACCATTTTTTTTCTGCATAGTTGGAAGGGATACAATTGCCAAGCCATTTGTCCAGCTCAGCTGCATAAATCATATTTTACCGGTTATTTTCAGCAACACAAATATTCCGTATGTCTTCACATCTCCAGATAAAAAGAGGAGAAATGTTTGGCAAGGTATGTTGGGATATTTGTCAAGGCAATGACAGGCATTACTTAATCTTTTTCCACCTCCTGACTCTTGAGCATTGAAGCTCTCATCTGATGTCAAAAATAATGAAAATTCTAAGTACATTTCCCATTCCCTCCTTAAGTAGGGACTTCATATGTTGAAACATTCTCAGTCATTAAGTTTAACTAATCAGAGTGCATCTTGACATTTTCCTGATGATTTCAGTAGTCAGACACTAAGAGGGACCAAATATGTCATTCTATTTCAAGATCTATTATTTCAAGAAGTCATCAGCTAAAGTCAAAACAGTCAAAAGGGATTCCCATGTCAAAACAGCTGTTAACAGTCCTAAAAAACAAGCTACAAATGTACACATATAAAGCTGTGTGCTTTTTCCTTTCAGTGCCGACGAACACCAATCTTGAATAGCCAGTAGCTCACTAGCAGAAGAGAATGAGAAGAAGCTCAGAGAGCTGTCCTTGCTGCTGCCACCAATTGCAGAACACACTCACACTGACTGAGTCTGCATGGCTTGGAACAGCTGAAACCAGAACTATTGGAGATGCACACAGTATTGATGGCAGGCCCATTCGTCTCTAGCTCATAGAGGATGAATGGCATCATCCTCTATTCATGAGGCACTTGGTGGTGAAAAACAAAACAAGAGAACAGGAGATGCACTACAGTGAGAAAAGCTAGTAAAAGCTTTAGAGAAAGGCTCACTGCTTCTGGTGACACATCTTCAGAAAATGCTCTGAGGAAGCCACTGATTACTGAGCTATTAATTACTGAAGTCAGTGAAAACTGGGAGAAAGCAGGAAAGGATTAGAGTGAAAGTCGTTTTTTCCTCTCACTGCCTTCCAAAAAAATACTTTAAAATGCTGAGACAGTGAGATGATATTTTTTTTTTCCATGTTCTTCTGAATTTTCAACTATAATTTCCAAGGAAACATCAGTCACCAGGTTAATAACCTCTATCTCAAAGCTACCCAAGCACAGTAAAGAACTAGTAGTAATGAAAGTTGAAAAGTAAAGGCAGTTTGTTTTGCCATTCAGTGAAAGAACCACAAAACTGGAACAATTGCATTGAGACAAAGAGGAGGGAGAAGAAAAGAAGACAGGAGGAAGGGATGTCTGCCAACAACTGAAAAGGCTGAAGAAATGATTTAATGACTCAGGGTGAAAACTATGGCAGACACAGAAATGAGAGAAGAGGACAGACCAGAGTCATTCTGGTAGACAAGAAAACAGACATGAAAACTAAAAATAGGAAGGAGTGACAGATGTAAGAGTGGGAAGTGACTACAACCAGAGTATGTTTTGAATTATCAGTGAGGACACAAGTTACTAGATACAAAGACAGTTTACAGGTTTGTTCATTTCTACATGGCTTCTACAGCAACTTGATCTGACCTGCACATGACTAACCACACTAGCAGAGATTAGCAAAAAGATGTCTTTTTGTGACTATGCAGATCTTCACAACTGCAACCCAAAGCACAGACATGAGTTTCATAGCCATCTCTGTCATGCTCTGCTCACACGCAACTACTTGACTGCATAATAATTTTTAATTGTAGACAATCCCAGTAAGACAAGAGGGATGCTGAGGAATGGGGTCCAAAAACCTCAGCACTTAGGACACTTTATACTAAAAGGTTTTTAAATGTGGCAACAGCTATAAGAGTTTTCTTCCAAACAACTGTCCCTTAAGTCATTCCTCTAGTATTTTAGAAGTTGAAAGAGGAAAATGTGGCCATTTCACCTCTTTTCAAGTGCTGCTCCAGCAAAGACTGTATGACTATTTACATCATCTACAAGATTCACCAAAATAGTGAATTTGCTGTAAGGAAACAGATGAATACAGTAAAGAGAATAAGCAAGCCCTTCATTATTGTAAGGTGAGCTGTTAACACATGCAGTACTGCTTGTTCAATATGGATGTACAGTATTTTCCACAATTAACTTTCCCATCTACCAAGTGATAATTATTCTTTTAAACTGCCTCCTGAGCTATATAGGTTTAGCAAGAGACATTATGCTACTATCTCCACTTGGAAAAGCTTATCCATTTTGTCCTTGACGGAAATATTATCCTTCCCCAGAAGCATAAAGTGTGGGGGCAGTGATAAAGTAGACAACAAAACCAGGAAGGTCTTCCTTCATTAAACCACTGGCTTATGATCTGTTCATAGCTTTGCTCAACCAGACAAAGCTACCAGGCACTGTATTTGCCTAGACAAAAAAAAAAAGGAAAAAAACAATCCACTATAACTTCCTGTCACCTCAGAGTGATTACATGTAAGTAAATTTTGGTGCTAGGACTTCACTTGTCATTAATAGTATTCTCCTACAGAATCATTCTGCAGTCAGCTCTATTTTCTATTTACTTACTTTATATTTACTGCCTGCCGTCTGTTTTTCCTTAACCTGAGAGTCATATTAAAGAGTTAACTATGTTTACAGGGGTTTGAGATTTTAAATAACGAAATCTGTAGGAGGAAGCTAAAGAGAAAGGGAATCTGGAACAGCAGTATGACAAGTGCCTTAGATCTTCTTGTAACTGATATTTTATAACTTAATTATAACAGGTACCAAACAACAAATCATTTTTAATGCCATCTCTTATAGATATGTACAGATCATCTTTTGTATTGTGGTGTTTTCATGAATTTTGAGTCAGAGAGCCTCTTTAAAAAGTACTTCAGAATAAACTAAAAAAAAAAATAAAACATTCACATACGGTGACAATCATTATGCATATCAGCTCTTCATGTCATTATTCCTTACATAGAAACGAAGCAGAGGAGGTAAAAATTCCTACTAAGGATAATAAAATACTGTCAAAGTGGCAAAATAATGAAATTTCTGCCTGCTAAGAACCAGTTCTGGCAACAACGGCATCATATTGCCACAATCTCTTAAGAGTGCATTAGTAACGTGGGAGAACATTGAAGTGGAGCATTGTGGTAGACAGAATGACTCTGAGGGAAAAGATTTGATGGATATTCTTAGTTTTATTTTCACTCATTTCTCAGAAGAGTTGAAAACAAAGCTCAGCAAGAACAGAAACAAGCCATTCTTCCCAGAAAGGACACAAATCCACAGGCTACTATTTGAGTCAGAACTATATTAGTAGAGTTGCATATGGGTCTTGCAGAGCAACAGCGGTAACTTTTTTGTATGACAAATGCAGAAGTCATCACAGGAATAATAAGAGACTGCCTCTCAGTATTCCATCTTACTGCAGTACAAATTGTTTCATTTCCTATTTAAGTTTCACAGCAAAATAGCGTGAAGTTTATGTAAATGAGCAATAAATCATCATTTATGTAGTAGGAATGGAAAACAGCTTGAGAGGGATCTCTGGGAAACCAACACCTATCTTGAGGAAGGGTGTAGGAATGACTACTTGCTGCAGGGAGAACATCCTTTAAGGAGGAGTGTTTGCTCTGCTTCTAGCAAGATCCCTAGCCTACTCAAACTCTGTTTTCCCACTGCCTTTGCCTTTCCTGCATGCGATCCTCATTATTCCTAAAGCAATTGATATTCAACCTGTACTTCTGTCAAAAAGACTTGAGACACAGCAATAAGTAACTATCAACTCTCTAGGACTAACATTCCTATCTTTTCTCATGACAGTGAAGCAGTGAACTCTGAAGGTTAGTTTCAGACTGATTAAATACAGGATTTTGAGGAATGTGCAACACAGCACAGACTGGATATAAATTGGAGAAGATAAAATAGTCTGAGCCAATAGAAAATTGAACCATCACATCATAAATAGATACTACTTGGCTGAAGAGATGCATTTACTTATCAGGGCTAAAAATCCAGAATTATGATAGTAAATCACTTAACTGGCATGTGAGGTAAAGTAATATATTACACAATTATACGAAGAACCCTCCCCAAGAAGCAGAGATGACTACCACAGTAGAATCCTCACATATGAATCTCTAGCACCCAAAGGCCCTTAAGTGTACAGCTCATACATGCAACTGGCAGGAAAAGAAGCATTTTGTCATATGTGCCAAGGACCCAAGTTTAAGAGTGCCCGAAAATATCGGAGCATGATACAGGAAAGCTAAGGAAACAAGTTCTGGACTTTGATATGAGCCATGAGGTCATCATTTTATTTAGCTATACAATTCCAGACCTTCAGTTCTCATTACTTTCTCTTGACAGACATAAGTTGCTCCAGAAGTAATGCCTCCTATTCCATGGAAAGTATAACAGATACAGAGCATAGTAACACTAGTTGATAGAGCAAGTTCTCTAGTTGATAGAGCTAAAAAAAAAACCCACTTTTTCCAGTCACCATTGGGACCACCAATTCACATAGATGAGCTGGTCAAGACTTTTCATTTTGTGATGTGACAACACAATGTTTTGTCTTTCACATCACTGTCACCACTGCTGAAATGCACCATCCACTTCCTTACTGTGCTCACATCCACTGTTTGTGTTCCGCAAACATTCAGCAAGCATCAATGTATGTCAATAGGGATTTTTTTTCTGCGTGAAGAAATTCAGTGACACCCTTGCTTCAGATGCATTTTCATGTCAGACACATGCCCCTCTACTGCCATCTGTCACACAGCATCAAAATGTGAAAGAATATTGGTAGGAAGGTTCATCCTTTACTACCATACCATCAAGATCTGTCTTAGATGTGGTGGTCAACATAATAAAATAAGAGGCTGGAGCAGCCCTTACATAGGAAATCTTAAGCAGAAGTCACTGACGTTAGAGGCATGGAACTATTTATGCCATGAAGTACAAAGGAAAGATCTTGTTTCCTCACTTACTAGAATAAGACCAAAATGGCATTTGTTTCACCAAAAAAAAAAAAAGTCTTCCCAAATAAGACTCCATTGAAGTTTCAGAGATGACTAACATTAGAGAAATGATTTTATAAGTTACTCCTGTGCGAAACTGGTAACTATATTGTCATGCTCCTGATTTTTTTTTAGCCTCAGAAGTTATTAATGAAAGACTCCAAGTTATTGTTTTTCATTATTAAGCTGAGATCATATATATGAAGCTTCATTTTACATTATTTATATTGCATTAGATTAAATAAAGTGTGGTTCAGCAGTATTGCTTACAAAGAATTCACCAGGCAGCACAACACTACTTAGTAAGAAAACAGCACAAGGAAAAACTAAGTTGATGCCTGACCTGCAGACCAGGAGCACATATAACTAATAAAAAACACTTACCTATCATTTTTTAAAGTGTTATTTTAAAAGACAAGTATGCAACAGGAATATTTTCATACAATATCATGGAGCTAGAGCACCTGAAAGGATAGCAACCCTAGTCTATCAACAGAAAGGCACAGCAGTGCTGAAAGCTGAGAATCACACTTGTGGATCCTCCACTGTTCTGTAGCAGTTGAAATCGCATAGTCAGTGAAGATACATCATTGCTGCAAATGATAGATTATGTTTTCCCCACTATTAGCTATGACACACATAGACATAATACAGGTGATGGAAGTTCTTTAGTGACAAAGCAGAGCTGAATGGTTCTAAATAAGCAATTTACAGGATATAATCAAAGGAATCACACACAATCAGTGCATTTGTATAAGCAGTATTCTGAGAGCATGTAATATAAAAATTCACATTTCAAGCACAAATGAGACAGCTTCTGCTGAGTTATATACTTGGGTTGTAAAACTTCACTACCAATATATACATGCCCTCTATAGGAGGCTCTTTCTTTGTACTTTCCCCTCCAGTGAAACTCCCCACAATGTGTTGTTTGCTTGCTCTGTTCAAGTCTTCTGCAAATGACATGGGAGTTCTGCTGGAATAGCCAAAATAACTACAAACTCAGCAGCAGTCTAGCCCTCCATACCCAGCACCCATCCTGCCTACACACAGGTATTAGAATAGAACTTCCAGTCCTCTATAGAAAGCTAGCTTCTCTTACCTCAAAATCCTTCAACATCTTCAATGGGCTAATGCACACATACCACCTTCCCTGGTATGCTAGAGGACAAGCAAGTACCACCAAGACAAAAGAATTAGAAACAAGGAAGCCCACTAAGTCCCCCACAACTGCATATTAAGTATTTTGTCTCAATTAAGGAATTTCAGACTTGATCACTTCAGATTTTTGCTGCCTGGCTGTTGCTTACACTTCCTCTAGCTGCCTGTACATCACACAGCTGAAGTTTTAGAGCTTGTTCTCTAGTCATACAGCCAACAACAGTTCTACTGCTCAAGATGCAGTGTTTGCTCTTATGCAATACCCACTCATAGAAGGAAAGCCAAGAACGGGTTTCTCATGGGAACCTCATGTAATCTTATCCTAATAGGAAATGAAAACAATACAATGCCCATTTCCAAAATGTGTTTAGATTCATTTTGTTTAATAAATATATCTAGAAGAGCATCTGCTTAAAACCCTTATTAACAAACCTGAGTAAAACTCTGTGTAATACATGCATACACTAGTATGTGAAAATCAGGAAGGTAAGTGAAGATTTCTACTTATACATCATTGGTACATTTGATCTTTTAATTCTGTCAGTCAGTCATATCAGCACCCACATCATATGAAGTTTCTCACACATACATACAGGTATTTAGATGAGGAGAACAGAAAAGAACATAACCAGAGAGATCATGTTAAGCTTGATAGCTTTCTGTTCTGTTTTAAGAGTAGCTTTTTCTAAAAAGTAATTTAGAAGTGTAAATAAGTAGCAATAGTAGGGTGAAATATTACTTAGATTGAGAGTTGTGAATACTATAGTTACCTTGGCAACATCTGCTTCTGTGTGAGTTTTAATCTACGTAAAGTGACAAAACTCAACTGAAGGCTTTCAGAAATGTTTCGTGTCTCTAATTGAAGCAATGGAACATTCTGAAAGTATTGTTTTAGTGGATACATGTCATTCTATACATTAAAAAACATATGCATTTTCAATAATTAAATTTCATGAATGAATGCCAAAATACTTTAAACATTGGAATTAAATGCCTAAGCCAAATTAGCTGCCAAAATTTTAATACCATAATTTACATTCTAATTAATTGTGCCTGCAATAACTAAATCAGTTCATCTATAAGTTCATCTCAGCAACTCAGAAAACAAAGAAAACCCAAGCCAAGCAATAAAATTATTGCATCATGAACGTTTAAGTTTATCTGAGAGCACCAGACTAGCAAGACCAATTCATTTTCAAAGTCCATTGGGTCCTGAACTGAGAGATTTTTGAATTAATGGAACAGCCCAATAAACTACTTCTGGTGACTTGTTTAATGTAGTACCACAGCTGAAGAAATTATATAATGGAATTTGTTTTCCTTTAGCGGTAATATTTACCATTGTTAAAATCTTTTGGCATATATCAGGCAAAAAGCAAATTTGTATCTAGGAAGACAGATTACTGTACTGAGATTCACTAATACATTCTTGCTGCAGAATAAAAAGACAATTATCAGATTGAAGCAAAGAACTAAATGACATTCCTGAGGCATTAATCTCTACAAGATGTTAAATTACAAGTAAAATCTCCAGAAAAAAAGAAATTGGACAACAGTTTTCTCAAGAAGTGAGAGACAGAGCTAGTTAGATCAAAGAGTACACTGAGAAAATGGTCCTGCAGGAAGTGTGGTGAATTTGCTAGTAAAAGCCAGTAAACACAGCTGCCCTGTCATGGAAGGTAAATCAGTCACTCGATAATTTTTTTTTCTTTTCATCTCTGTCCAAGCTGGTCTTGAACAATAAAACTGGAACTAGAAGGACATAAATACAGGACATCACATGTACTTTTGGAACAAGGCAAGAGAAAGGATTTGATTACATAGACTTATAGAAAAACCAATCTCCCTAATTATGAGGAAAACAGAAACATCTAATTCTACTTCTGCTAAAAACATATTAAAAGCTTGGCATGTACTGTACATATGCTAGATCCTGATCAATTTCACTGTTTGGATGTACTTTTATACTTTAATTATTCAAAACATTCAAATTAGAGACTATTAAGTTCTCCACCCAATCATTATGAACTTGCTTCATTTTTTATAGGAAATGAAATAATTACACGTGTCCTATCTCTTTCAAAAAGTAGTATCATTTGCTGTTACCCAAATGCAAATTAGCCATTCAAAATTGAGTAGTAACCATTTTCCAGTAGTGCTATTCTGTGGTTTGCTATTCACTGACCAATGACTTCTCCAGATATTTTTGTTACTATTGCTTTTGAATGAGCACTTAAGAAGTCTTTCCTTACCTGATCCTGTTCATTTTCTTTGAGAGATCTTAGTGTTATTTGCCATACCAGTATCAAATGCTTAAAATACAGCAAGCCAGAGCAGAAAAAGTTCTGCTCCAGAAAATGTGGTGGCTTCAGCACACGTTTTATTGCGTATCAGAGGGAAGGAGAGAGTTCAGGGGGGGGAAAGCTGGGTAATTAAAGTAGGGAGGAGCAACTTTCCTAGTTCTATGACCAGAAACACACAAGTAAGGATGAGACAGGTTGTGAAGGTACACATCCGCTCTTCAACAGCAGGTGGATCACCTGACAACTGCAAGCATAGTTAAGATCTGAAGTTGAACAGTTGGAAGAGTGACCTCCTCATCTTCATTTTCTCAGCTTCGTTCTCCCACTAAAGCTAAACCACTGTTGCCTTGAAGAGTTCCATCAAACAAGCAGGTTCTAAAGAATATTCAACATTGCAACTCAAACCATCCATTAACATTTCAGAGATGCAAGTTGTATCTATAGAGATCAGGCACTCAGCCCTCGAATCACAACTGCTCCTAAAATACCCAGTGCCTGCACATAAAATTCTCCTACCCTCGAGAATGAGCTGGCAGTACTGAGACCTGCTGCCAAGGCATAACTTTAGCTACAGTTTGGTGTAACACTCACATTTTGTATTTGCCAGAACACAGAAGAGAAGTGCTGTTAGCAGCTTCATTTAAATGCATGGGCCTAGCAGGAGGCTTCACACCCAGTCCAACAAGACTCTGCTGGAACAAGGTTACAGCACCATACATCTGCACTTGGTGTCATACATAGCTGCAATTTACAGAATAGGTTTTCTAATCCATAAAAACTTTCACCTAAAAGTGCTCTCCAATCCATCCCCTGAAAAGTTTATCTAAACAGCTGTATTAACTGCAAATTAAGGCTGCCAGGTGATGTTTGATACTGTACCATGATCCTGAGTTCATAGTACTTGAGAATAAGTATTTCCCTCTTTTAGTGCTGGTGTCCTTAAGTGGCACCCAAGAGTACCTCTCTGCTGCTAGAAGTACCATCCAGAGTCATCACAGTGGCAACAGTTAATTAAGTTTAGAGATCAAACAACTGACTTTGTTCTAGTGGAACTCATAGTAATAGGAAACAGATCTACTGATAGAAATTACTATTTATTGATATAGATGATTTATAGATGGAACCATCCTTCCCCCACCCCTGCATTTTTTTTTATTATTTCTAGCTCATAGTTTCTATTTAGCAATTAAGTTCCTGTAACATTTTTGTAAGAGAAATGACCGAGGAATTACACACTTCACACAAATCGTGTCTCAACTAACAACTTTGGATTTCAAGATGTCATACTGAATGGAAAATTGTTATTTCTCTCACAGGCTGCTTGCAAACGAATTACATGATTAACGGGTTAGACAGAGATTGCAACAGAAAGCCACTCCTCATGTCACCCACGGATCCTCCAATTCCCCAACTCATTTACACTTCACAGAGTTGTTCGAGTACATTCCCCCCAGAGCAAAGCATTTATTTCATGTCCATTCCTGCATTTTCTTGTTCTAAACTGGTAACCACATTAAGTCACTCATCTGCTCAGACTCTCTGCAGTTATCTTCACTCAACCTCAAGGTCAATTGTACGCGCTCAGACCCAGCATGCAGCCTTGTTTGTATGCAACATGACCTGGCAGGACTTCACTCTCCTCACAAGCCCTAATACCACATTCTGTGATCCAGACTCAGGTGTAAGGAGACATGGAACTGGAAAGGTCTCTTCAGCCTCAGTGCACAGCTGCTTTACCCAGCCCAGTGGTGTTTGCCATCTTTATTAACCAGGCAAGACATTTTTTCCTCAGATGGCCTAAGCTTTAAGAAGCAGATCCATTTCATTAACACTCATGAACAAACAGGTATTTCCCTACTTTAGGGCACACTAGATGACAGAGACAGACAGCAGATTTCACACCAAAATCACTTTAATCTCAAATACAGATATCTATCTGTGCAAAGCATGGTTTGTTCAGCACTGCCTTCTGTGCTGACTGGAAAGAATTTCAGGAGACCTCTTTTGTAGACAGGCTGCCCCACAGCTCATGTTCGCATCCAATAACCATTCTACAACTCATGGTTAATACATGGTGACTTATGACAGATTCAGCATACTTTGCACTAAGTTTCAGTATGTTTATAAAGTAGTTTATATATTGACCCAGTAGCACACATTCGTAGCAACATTTACCTGCATGAGACTGAAACCCAGGGCACATAATCAGAAGAAACTATTGCAACAGTGAAACAGTGACAGCTCACTTCCTACATAAATGCATCAGATTTGTGCCCTTTTTAACACTGCCTACTCACAAATCATTCAACCAGCAAAGCAAACAGCACTTCTTCAAAAGAAAAAAAAAGAAAACAAAAACATACTACCTAAGAAGTAGTGTTATTAAAAATACTCACAACGCTTAAGAAAAGATTTGTCTTCCAGTTACTGATTTATTTTTAAAAATCAGGATTAGATTATTGCAGCATGTCCACATAGAGCAGCAACACAAACAAACTGATCTAAATTCCTCCCTCTACATGTCAGCAACTACCCAACTTTTTCTCGCGTGTACCACAAATACATTTGTATTTCATGACTCCTCAAGTATTAAATCCTTTTACAATATTTACCTGAAAACATATTTTAAAAACTGTTTCCTGAAACACTGACAAGAAATATATTGCTCTCATTAAAGCCCAAAGATCAATACAAACTACAGGGAATTCTTGGTCAAGTAATCCTTCCCATGGCACCAAATATGCAGCACAGCAGAATAGAAAAAGCATTCAGTCCTTTCATCTGTTGCAGAAATAGCTGTTATTTGAAAGTGCTAATTTCAGTTCTTATGGAAGTAAAACACTCTTTGAAATATGAAAAAGAAAAAAAAAAAAAGAAAGTTTTACAAAATGCAGGCTAAGGAAAGATCAGAGAACCTGAAAAACATCTGGCATTTTTATCTCCCTCTGCACACAGAAGATAAAGCCTACAACACAAGTCATTTCAGCAACCCCTCCAACAAACAGCAAAACATTTCACAAATGAGGATCCCAAGTATAAGGCAAAATAACAACCTCTTGAGAAAAAGAAGATTTAATCAGAAAATCATCAAAGCAATAATAAATTAAATGCTGACCAAGCACTTACCTTACAGAGGACCAGATCTGCACTAGTTCCAGCAACGCCTTCAGCAGTCAGAGCCCCAGATTTACCCTCACCAGCATACACTCACCAGCAGCTGCTCCCCAAAATCTTCCTCTATCACTCATGACCACACAAAGCAAACACAACAACACACCACCCACCTCTCTATCAGCAGGCCTATTTAGCTTCTGGCTTCAGCTGCCACCATCAGCTCAGTCATCATCACTAACACTTGTACAACCTCACTGCCTCAGATTACACCTGCAGCAACACTAAGGCCTTTAATCAACTTGCCTCAGTACATAATTTTGCAGGCAGCACACAAGGATTAGCAGTGCCTTGTTCCTTTGCTGTATTCTGGAAGGCCTCTAGAAGACGTAGGCAATCTCTAGAAAATTGAGGAGAAAATCAAGGCATTTTTAGGAGTGAAAGATGACATTTTCAACTTACATAAGTTTTTGCATTTTAAAGTATCCAAAATCAAGATTCCAATAGCCCCATCTTGCTCTCTAAATAACCTACATTTTAAAGAAATGATGCTGTTTAGAAATAAATAGTTATCTTTCCATTTCTTGATCCAGAATTTTAAAAATTAGAAAAAGGAAGGTAGTTCTTCCATACAAGATCAATTGAGTAAATTGTACCTACCAATATATGTCTCATTTTTTCTTTGTCAAATAAATTTTCAGTGACATATTTGTGTTACATACTTACCTTATAACAAGTTACTAACTTCAAGCAGAAAACTTAAGAGAAGTTTAAGACGTTTATTGACAATATTGCAGTAGGTTTTATGAGGCAGGAATGTAGTGTGTTTGACGTTACAGGTTTTTGGTCTTGGCATATCCTCTCCTGCCATGTTGTCTGGAACAACGTGTGCTCGCTCATTTCTATACTCCGTAAAAACACAAACTTAGAAGTAAATTATGTTATTTTGCTGTTTCTCTCAGTGCTTTTTTACTACAACCAATTTCCAAGCCAGAGAAACACCCTCATTGGATTTACCCTTTCTTACAGAATTACAATAGCAATGAAGCTGATGATCAGTGAGATTGATTTGAAAAGAACTTCCAAAAGAGTTATCCCTCTGGAAATGCCATTGGTTCTCTGTGAAGATCTTTAAAGTTCACAACAGTTAACAAAGGACCTGAACTGGCTTCCCAACATGACTGACATTGTTAATTTTTATTAAGGGCTTTGAAAAGGCATTGTCTTTCAGGAGTAAAAAAGCCCACACAGATCACATGGCAGAGAAGATTCATCTAGGACAACAGTGCAAAGTCTGCTAGGCTCACATCAATTAAAATTATCTGCATATCCATAGTCTTACTCAGTCTACTATGAAACCATTTTTTTCTTCTTACAACTTCATTTTTACCTACCAAGTCTCATAATCAACCTTGCCCTGGAAGTCTGGGCAAAAAAAATGAAGCTGAAAAGCCATATGAAACTGCACTTGTCTTTCACCCAAACTTTGCCCTGTGTTCTCCCAGTGCATTAGCAAAGAACAATCTTTGTAGCTCTCCAAGTATTGTTTAAAATACATACATGACACTTTAAATGAAAGTGTGGATTTTCCCAGCCATCCCTCAGATGAGTTTTGATTTGTATTTATAGAAAACTGAAGACCTAATTGGCAAATAGGCATTGTGATAAGTGCAGTTCTTCCACAAACACTATATTTACTTTCACTATTTGGTGTTCCAAATGCAAAAACCTCCAGCCAGCTGCAATTCGTGTATGCTGGAGGTTCAGCACATGGTCCTAAAAAAATTTATCCACTGAATTTGCCAAATTTTTCTAGTTCTAACACATGCCAGACACTTTAAGTGGTGGTGTACCAGTTATTATTCAATTCCTATTGCAAAAGCTTGTCTGTCTTTCTTACATTTTGCCTGAAAACAAACAAGCCTGAATGAATGAGTAGTCATTTTGATTTATAGGGATTGCATTCTCAGCCTTCAGCAAAAGATTGGTATTAAAAATTAAATAATAGTTCTTTTGTGTCTACTTGCCATTGAATTGCACTACTCCACAGTTAACTATTCAGAAACCATCCAACGCCTTCTCTAGAACATTGAGGTTACCCTGGCAGCCCCCACATCACCTCCTGCTGTTGATTCTCAGCCAACATATCAAAAATCCTTTTGCCACATTTCTCACACCCCTGGGGAAGATATGTGATAGGGCTCAAAACAATTGCTAACAGAATTATATTCAACAAAGTCACAGAAACAGTTCTGATAGTAGAGTACAAATATCTGACACACCAAAAAATGCTTCAAGAAGTTTTAAAATTAGAGCAATATGTCTTTAAGCTGTGTAACTTCTTCCACAGGTTAAGTAGCTACAGCAGCCAGCAGGTGCGTTCTTTCAGCAATAGGAAGATGGAGTCTGTAAAGCATTGGCCCATGTGATTAAAGGTAGGTGCAAGTTTCCATTGCCAGTCCTGATCTAGTACAGTACAGACACATTAAAGCTGCACAGAAGAGAGTAGACAGTTGCTGGAATGATCAAAAGCAGTCTGAGTTCTGACACGCAATGCTCCAACTTCATCGAGCAGTGAACCTCTTACCTTCGACTGTGGTATAAACCATGCTGTGCTTTCCTGAATTAAACCTACCTTAAATGTTCTCATATGCTTGCTGAAGCACTTAATTCAAGATAACAAAATTATTGCGTAGATATGTATAGTGAGATTTTTGCAGTTACATTTCATGTCTTGATTTCTAATGCAAGCCATGATGTGAGCTAACATTGAGTCTGATGGGTATGAAATTCTTGCAGTACATAGGAAAGGAAAGGGAAAAAATAACAACCAAGAACATCACCACGACCAGCACCACAAACCTTTTTATAATTATCTCGTTACCAAGATATTTTATTAGAGTTTTATTAATTACAGTGTTAAGATTCACTTGATTTCCTATAGAATGACTCCATCAATTTGATTATCTGGTCAGGAATGAGATCATTCTATGTCCTTCTCCTCTCCCCTATCCAGATGCCTGTTGTTAAGAAATCTGTAGAGATATAGTAACAGTGATTTGGCTGCCTGTCTCTAAACCTGGCTGAAGCTGGCCAATGGATTCAACAGTTAAGATGTGGACACATTTAGATGCTATGATGGTATAAGCTATGTCTTTTAAGAAGCCTAAAAAGAAGAAAGGCCACAAGCAGTCTCTGGTTCAGTGCTCTAGCTATACTGTCAAAGTACAAGTTCTTAGACATCACAAGATAACACAGACCTATTTATATTACCTTGTGAATACTGAGTATTTTTACTACAGCCAACTTTGACCATTGGAGAAAACAATTAGGTTTTCTTCATACAGTGTAAGAAATGTCAATGCCTAGTTTTCTTACACAGTTATTCCTTCCGAAGAAAATGTTCTTAAAAAAAAATTTATGAAGCAAAAGGCAAACTAAATTTTCAGACAAATGCAGAGAGAAAGAACTTGTTATGAAAAAATATATCTTGTGGTTAATATTCATGTTCAGGAAATTCCAGCAGTTTGAGGCATTGGTGGAGCTGTCTGGGCAGGCTTGCTGGAAGCACTGCCTTCTTCTCCTTCAGTGCATTCAGATGTTGTCTTAAATCTCCAGTCACAACCCCGCCACCTCTGGAAGCAGATATTCCTCCATGGCTCATGTTGTGAGAAGCAGCAGCATGGAGATGGAGGCATTTTCTTTTAACATGTGGTTCAATCAAAATCTGAAGGCAGAGCCTCAGAACTGAGAGGCTCACAATAACTGCAAACCTGCACTTATTTCTTTCTTTAATTTATTTCATTAGCAGTGACAGCCATCTGCCAAATACAATCAGTATTATTGATGTACACTTGTAGCAAATAAGGAGTAGACTAACCATTTCAACATCTAGAAAAAAACTGTTTTTGTCCCATTCTGATTTGAATTCTTCAAATAAAATTTGCCTTATGACTTCTTTTTCCTTCCTCTCTGTGCCTTTATGTAAAAACAAGCAAAATTAAAACAACAACAAAAAAACAAAAACAAACAAACAAACAAAAAAAACTTGCTACTTTCTATTGCAGTTTCTTTGGGGAGAGGTAGAGAGACATGGAATGTTTCAGTGATTTCTGCAGTCATCACTGACTCAGCTGGCCCTTTCCAGAACAAATAGTTATCTGTGAAACCTTACAATCCATTGCATATCTTTCAGAGAAACAGATAACAAAGGTAGGCAATTAGAATACCAAAATCAGAAAGAGGCATCTAAAGCCAAAGAAAGAGGCACTAAATGTTTATAGTCAGATACTTCCTAGAACCCTATTAAAAATCTCAGCTCTTTTTCAGGAAGAGACACACACAGCTATGTTGTGTATCAGTTAAGCTGTTATCAGCCAGAATAAAAGTTCAGCCTCCTAACTGCACAAAAACTTCTCAAAGGAAATTGGAATCAGATGAAGTAAGGAAACATGGACTTTTCCACACATGTACTTCACCATTTTCTGGAGTGCTGGAGCCTAGTTCTCTTTTCATTTATCTGGTATAATAATTCTGGGTCTTCTTATTTGACCTTGTTTCAATGAGCTCTCTGACATTGCCCTGGCCACCCCCTCCCAATCTCTCACACCTTCCTGTGGGATGGGCTGTGCTCTCCAGCCCTCACCACACCCCAATAGAGGCAGAGGGGAAGAGGCCACCATGCTCTGCTCAAAATGATGTTAATTGAAGGGAAGGGCATGTAAGCTTATTATCACAAAATCACAGAAACATCGAGGTTGGAAAAGACCTACAAGATCATCCAGTCCAACCATCAACCATCACCTTGCACCAGGTCACATTATAAGTCAGAGGGTTTCAGTTTGCAGAAACACAACTGTGCTTTCAGTTTAGTTAACATCAGGTGACAGCTGCCTTCTATATAGGCATCTCCCCAAAGAACGTGACTACCCTCCCCCTGAGAGCAGCAATGCCATAAGGACAGTTGGCTTTGTTTTTCTAACTCTAACATTCCTATACCCAGGCCTTCTTTAGACACCCTTTCAACTGATTTTGAAATACACTTAATGACATGAAAGGTCCTACTGTAACAGCACCTTGAAATGTTTGCCTGCAGGCTCATACCAGGTGAGTAAGGATGAAGATTTCAGTGGGAAAAGACACAAATTTATAGAAAATGATTACCAGGTAATTGCATGATGTCCTCTGTCTTGGAAACTTCTTAACAATAATTTGCAAAAATTATGCTTATTATGCTTGGAATGTAACTAAATGCCAGTTATAAATGTGCTGCTTGTCAACACATTCATTCCCCTAAAATTGTGTTCTTTGATGGGGAAGCCCCAACATGGTTTAAACACTTCCTGAATGTTCATTTCTAACGTATTGACTTTGAAAGGAGAGGAAAACCAGAGGGAGAAACCACTGATGCAATTTAACCCACAAGCTCAAGGGACAGGAGAGGTTGACTAAAATATATTCTTATTGTGATTCACAGCAGTGACCTACATCTTGGATGTCTGACCTTCAGGCTTGCCTGGACCATGCTGAGTGAAGAGGAATTGTCTTGGACTATAGGTAAAATATATAATACAGTTAATGTGTATGAGTAACAAAACTTTATATATATATATAATTAAAACATAAAGAGAGGGCAATGATAACAAAACTAGTGAGTTGGACATGTATGATCTAAATGAAGATTTGGAGATGACCTATGTAATCTGCAAACTACCTTAGCCATTTGTTGTATTAGGCAAAGAATTGGGGATTCGGGATGTGACGCGATAGGCCCTCCTCTGCTCTGTGATTGATTTATGATGCGTGCTTAAGGGGTGTTAGCGAAGAAGGGGCATGTATACAAGCAAACTACGCCACACATTAAACGGCCATTTCACTGCTCATCATATTGGTGTCATAAAAAGTGTGTGAGTGGTCACTAGGCTGGGAGCCAGGGCCAGAGCCGGGGCAAAAGCGAGGGCCAGTGCCCAGGGCCAGGGCTGGGGCTAGAGAGCCAGGAGCCCATTAAAGAGGCCGGGGCTGTCAGAGCACTTTATAACGGGACGCTAATTGGGGTTGCCGTTTATTCGGCAACAGCCATTACCCATGGCTATCTGTCCATCTGCCTGACCCTTCTCACCTCCACTCCTCACAGTGAGCACTTGAGATATCCTGGAAAAGTGGGGGGGAAAAGTCAATGGGACAAACTGAGAAGGTGGTTAGGTCTGGGTTTTGAAATGGGAAAAAGAAGTGAACCCATGCCCACTGGTATAATGTTAACTAAGGTCCTCCAAGGCAGGGGAATCACAACTGGTGCCTTGTTCTACAATTCCAGCCTTCTGTTTCATTGGGAAATGCTCCCAAGTCAAAATCTTCTGTTTTGCATCTGGCAAAATGTTTTGTTCTATGCAACATAACTCATTTATTTCAGAATCAACAAACTCGAATTTCACCTTAGTTGAACCTACATTGATTTTAAGGGTTTTTATGCCTGTTTGGCTGCCACATCATCATCTCATTAATAACTACATTATTCTAGCAACCTTAGTGCAATAGCTATGTGGAAAAAATAGGATGATCTTCAGAACTGGTTTAGGAATAACAGGAACAAAACATAGGAAGGAAGGTAGAATGCAACTATATATTCTTTCTTTTTCTAGAAATAAAACTGTTTATAACTGAGAGCCACAAAAGCCTTTGAACTGAATTTCTTCAAAAGTTATGCTAATTGCAGATTTTCTTAAATAGGGAAAACTTTACCTAAAAAGATTATAGCATAGTCACTGGCACAGAAAGCAAACTGATTTTCATGAGAACTAACCTCTTTTAGTAGCAGTTCTCCAAATTGTTGGATTTGTTATAGGATTCAGTCACTGTGAACATTAACCCTGGCCGTATCTTGATGGCAACGGGGAACAGATGCCTACCATCTTCCTGGCTGTGAGATCACAAACTTCCAAAAGCATTGTTACCTATTCAATAATAGCTGCTATTTCAGGCACTTCAGAAGACATCTTTCACTCAAACTACAACTCAGTGAATTCTTAATATAAAATAATGTCACTAAGAACCTCATCACCTCACGTTTACTGTACTTGTTAATGAAGTCAAGGCATTGTTTTCTAGCCAGAATAAGTTATATGTACAAATAATGGCTGCAAACTTTGACAGTTAAAACCAGTTTCTGATTTTTTTAGGAGAGCCTGAAAAGCCTTGGAGAAACAGGAGATTGAACTGGGCAGAGAAGACGTGTGGAATGCACTGCTCAGAAACTGTGAGTTCAGGATTAATATCACAGAATTGTATCTTCTGCAGACTTCTGCCTCTTCCTCTGTAGTACCTATGATGGCATCATTGCTGCCCTTCAGTGACATTGCAAATAGCCAGGACACAACTGCAAACAGCCTTCACTTAAATATACAGTCGGCTGCTCCCCTGCATCGGTTTAAAGAAAATGGATGCCAAAGGATCCTTGTGGGGATGTGAGGATGTGACTGGTCAGCCCCTCTTCAGTCTCAGGTTTCTCTGAAAAGGTTTAAAATAAGCCATAGTAGCATCCCTTAACCGAAGCCCATTGTGTTTGGCTAACACTTCTTTTCCAGAAAGGCCTGAGGATGACACACAATGAGTAGTTCTCCCATTTCCAGAGTGATATTTTAGAAAAACGTAATCCTTTTAAGGGGAAAAGATTGTAGATAATTTCTCATTTCCTTTCTCGTCATTCATAAAAAGCCATGACTTGTAGCAGACCTAAAGCTACTCATTGCCATTCCATGGGAACTGCTGTTCAGTGATCTTCCACTAACAGCCACTTTGGGGGATTTGCCAGTCCTCATGCAGATACTCCTCCAAAATACTGGAAAATCCTTCAGTGCTCAAAACTGAGCTGGAAAGTAGCAGAGTTCTGCACCTGCATCCTGAGCAGACCATGATGGAGCTGCTGCATAGCCTCCTCACCACCAAGAAGCGCGGAGTGAGGTGCAAACTGATGGCCCCTTCAGGCCTTCACTCAGTGGCAGGAGATATTACACATTTCCTTCACCCTTCTGAGAAAAGTGCATGGACATAGGCAAAATCCTCAAGGGAACAATGCAGAAAATATAGAGCAAAACCAGCAGAATAGGCCTGCTATGAATCCAAAAGCACTCAAGGGACCAGTTGAAGAAGCAGTAGCAAAACCAATTTCATGTTATGGAGACAAATCATGCAGTGCTTGTTCCTTCAAACAGTTACTCTATTTATTTTTTAAATTTGTCTACTGTTCCTTGCAGTTTTAGTTTGAATTGTGCTTTTCTCATATGAATTGCATCCAAGAGAAACATCAGTTAATTCTTTGACCTTGATTTCCAACAGCACCAGGATCTCACCAGAGAGGGAGACAACATGGGCAGCAAAAATTCAGTGTGCAATAGAGCATCTTGGGCTGAATGGATGAGAAATGTCTTTTCTTTCTCAGCCTATGTACACATATCACACTGACAAGGCATTCAAGACTCTTTTGCAATCAGATTTGGCCACCTAGAGCACCACAGGAGAGCACCAATAGTTCAGACACTGAGGTCAGCTGAAGCCTGTCTAAGGAATATCAATACACAGAACTTCACCCTCTCCCTTCCTCGGGACTTAACACTTCTGTGGAAGGTTCAAATCCTGTTATTTTCCATGGAAATAATCGTTTACACTTGGAATTGTTGACTAAAGGCCAACCACTCTGACTATTCTCAAATTCAGCATTAAACAGCAAAATACCATATAATGGGAATTGTAGATGTTAAAATAATAATAATAAACCCCTTTTTAAGCACTTAGACCTGTTTTTTAGTTCAAACTGACTGACATGAAGTCAGGGCTTTCGATCTTTTATGGAGTATTACTTACAAAGTTAAGGTAAGTGAACAAAGACCCAATTAGGAACAGTTGTTAGATCCATCTCAGATCCACACAAGCCCTTAATTTATCATTGTCTTTTCTGCTGCTCCAGCTGCCCGTTGGTACAGCCAAAGAAAAACCAAGTACAAGGGAAGTACCTACTTCATCCCCAAACACCATGACAGAGCAACCACCCTGTCAAGTGTGAGCAAGCATTGCTTCTGTTTTCCTTTAAGTGTTTTACAACTAAAGCAAAGACTGCATTTGAAAGAATTCTATTTCTTTTCAGAGATGAATACAAATTCTTCCTCCTTCCACATGCTTGTTAGAAGGCAGCTCAGCAGGCAGCTCTTGATTTATAGTCAGTTTAAACCTAATAAGGGGACTTTGATGGACTGCACACAATTTAATTTGTCTAGGATACCAAAAACTCTGCTAAATGCTGAAGAGAGCAGTTAGGAAGAATGTACTTCAGGCATTCATGAGTATTCCAAGGCTCACCTGTTGACTGCTTGCTGTATTGCTACAGAAATGTGCAGATAAACTCAATAGGGTGTCTGAGGAGAAGATGAGTTCAACCCATATAACTTCTGAGGCAAGTAGCAAGTTTTAGAGTTCAGGAAGACTGAGCAGGCAGTTAGAACTCTCATCCATGATTCCAATCCTCTCCCCAAAACTCATGGAACATTAAGGGCAAAAGTGGCTATTGACCACTGAGAAATAAAGAGGAAAATTTAAATTCCCTTTTTTTTTTTTCCTTAAAATGAAACCATTAGTGAAACTCCACTGCTATGAGCCAATTCAGACTTCTAGATGGAAAAAAAATTCACAAGATGGAAATTAAGTCTTGCCAGGTAAAAAGGGATAGTTCTCTAGGCAGATCATACAGCAATTATCCAAGGCAGTGTTCTTTCCACTATCTCCACTATGCCTGGTGCCTGCAAAGAAAAAAGCTGGTGACACTGAAGAGTACCATCAGTATTTACCAAGAACTGACCTTTCTAAGGAAAGATTTACCTAAAATTTTACCTCCTATTTCTGGAAGACTATCAGTGAAGTACAGCTTGCAACAGTTCTTCAGTTTTTTTCTCTGCAGAGACTAAAATTATGCTCAGATTTACACCTCTTGATCAAGAGAATTTTTATGTTCATATATGGTTGTATTTACTCAAGCACGATCATGTCTTTAGACCACAAGGCAACTGCAAATTCATCAGAGCACAGAAGATAACAAATTTTGCTGTATGAAGCAATAACCGAGCCTGAAGAGTCTAGGTTAGCACAAACTCATCTGATCTTCTCAGAAATATCCATCAGCCTAAAAAATATAAAAGGCATTATCTGTATTTCCAGATGTTATTCTGTCTTTGGTCCATCAGCGTACCACACAAGTTTTAGCACAAGCTGTAGATCCACAAGAAGATAACATTCTGTGGAAATCCAAAGCAGGTGGGGTTTGAGCAAGATAGTGACTGGGAGAGAGAAAGGCACCTTTTCCCAAACAGTGATCACCAAGTAAGAGCACAGAAGAGAACACAACAAGTAAGGCTGAAAATCAGAGGTCATAAAAGCATGTCTTCAAATGTGCAAAAGTAGTTATAAAGATGCTATATCCTATTAGGACAAAACAAGGAATAAGGAGCTTGCAGCAAGGAGACGTAGAAAGCAGGGAAACCTAAGGATAAAGACAAGGAGCTCTTGATGTCCAGAAAGGTTTGGATTCCTGGCTCTGGATGGCTTTGATACTGGACTGGATTACCATCTACCAGGAATGTCCCACGTAGCCCTCCTCCAGTAGTTTATTCCTACAGCTTTCCTCTTCCCTCCTATTTTCAGCTCTGCATTCTGCTGCACTTCAGGCCATTTTGACTCTGCACTGTAGTCTTTTCCTTAGCTTTTAATGGAGATATTCCACCTAATTTGCTCCTCCGATGCATTTTGTTTGATTTGCTGAAACTCAAAATACAATAAACGCAGAAAGGCGTCTGAAGTCAGCGAGATCAAACAGATGTGTGTTGCTGTCATGGTTTTATAATTTTTGTTATCAGTGTTCCACATCATAACATCATGTAAAGCACCAGGAGTTAAAGAGTTAATGCCCCACTACAATGGGCTGCTGATTTTCTGAATACCTGTCTCTCAGAAGAGAAGAACTACATACTCCAGAGGACTCTGTACTCAGAGGGGAAGATAAAGCCGACAAGTCACAGGACTCTCACTTCTGTCAGTGTCTGGGTGTGCTCCCCAGTTATTTTGCCTTCAGTTCAGAGTAAGGCCTTTGGTTTTGAACAATCTCTCCATTTTATTTGATTTATTAGCCTCAATTCTAATTATATATCATATTATACTGTGTTATCTGTATTCCGATATCATATTTAGTAAATCAACTTTCCTCTTCAGATCATTGCTGCTATCCTATTTTTAGACCCAACATCCAGCTTCTCACCCTTTCTCTTTTCTCCTTTTCCAGGCCAGTGGGCCTGTGGGCCTGC
Organism: Perdix hodgsoniae; assembly: GCA_035772895.1. NCBI lineage: Eukaryota > Metazoa > Chordata > Aves > Galliformes > Phasianidae > Perdix > Perdix hodgsoniae. Next base: position 15,740,495 of record JAPSGF010000013.1, read on the forward strand.
TGTTCCCCTGTCATGGATAGAGACAGATCTAAATAACTCCGTGACAGCTACCTACATCCAGATATTTTCTGTAGTTCATGTGTATGAGAGAAAAAACTTTCAGAGAGACAGATAACACTGGGAGTTTTGGAAGGTTAGTTGCTGCTAAGGTTGACTGCAGCTACTGTTGAAGTTAAAAATTCGCTTCATCCTTCCTGGAGGTGTGTTACTCTTCTATGCTTTCATTGTAACCTCTCTGACAGGCATCACACCTGAGCAGCCTGAAAAAGCGGATTATTCCTCTTTCAGGAAGCAGGCAACACTGATGTTAGAAAATCTTTTTGCTGATGGGCAATCAAGATAATACCACCTCAGACTTTTACCCTCAAGTTCATCCATTTCCTAGTTTCCTTCATTCAAGTTCACAGCTTTCAACTAGCAGCTTTGACGGAATACAAATGAGAGCTGGAAGGAAAAGAGCACAGATTCCGCCAGGCTGGTTTTCTCTCCCTGGGCACTGAGGGAGCTCCGGGAGTTTTCTCTGATGGTGAAAATGCTGACACCTTAATGAGAACAGGAGGAAGTTGACGTGAACATGTGCAGGCAGACTTGTAGAGGTGCTTTTTTGGCAAGAAAATGGCTTTGCTCTCTAAAGGCAGCAGGCTAGAAATGTTGCAGTTTTTAAGACCTTTGTTGTTTGAAGTGCCCCGAGGAAGCACGGCAGAGACTCAGGAGCCCTTGATGAAAAAGTAGCTAAAACACCTGAGGTAATTCAATCTTAACCTTCTGCTAGGAGGTCTCACTTGTAGTAGTAGCTACTGAGAGCTTCTTCAGCTCCTCCTCTCAATAAAATGAATTTCTGGTATCAGCAGCCATTAATTCAGTGCTTTGTTTGATCAGTGCTCATGAAACAGCAATTTTTTGGTTTCTTTGGCAGACTCCAAGCCGCAGCTTTCTTACTTTTCTTTCAGAACTCACAGATCATTATCTCCTGAGGTATTTGCTTCAGAATACAGATTCTCAGGAAGCCACAGAATTAAGTGCTGCTAGCAGGCAAATTTCCACGGAAGCCAACACAATCAGATAGGAATGCCTTTAAGAACAGGTTTTGGCACGTTCCAGTCAACAGTCAGTCAGGGCAACTTGAACAATAGGGCACTAATACAGAAATTTGATTTATCACATGGCCAATTCGTTCCAATTCAATTTACAAATTAGATTACCTTCCAAGCCAGGATAGGATACTCTATTAAAATGGTACGTGAGCTCGCAACAATGACAAGTCTCCACTTGCTCTTTTAGCCTTTAGCGTGCATGTCTTTGAATCAGTCTTGAAAAGTAAAGCTGTAAAGTACAAAAAAATTTCATTACCTAAAATCTAAAAACTGGTATATCTCATATTAGTATGCTCTACAGCACTGCTGTGGTAGTCCAAAAGCCAAGTACACCATGTCCTACCATGCCATAGTTCTGAACATGCTTTTGTTTTCCTGTCCATCACTGCTTCTATGATAACAGTTTCAAAACACTAGCAACTAGTCCCACTTACAAAGACTCATGCTTTGAGTTACTGAAAGACAAAAGTGTCAGTAAATAAGAAAAAAACATGTCAAAAGGAAGTACTGTAAAATGTAATTTTGAATTTCACCACCCATAGTCTAAATTTAATTCACTCTTTTCCAGGTGGTCATAAGTTAATTCAGTTTCAATCATCTGAGACTAACAAGCAAAAAACCTCACTTTATTTAGTGATTCATTGCATATGATTCTCTGATTTTGGTTTAAATGATAAGATTTTTTTTAACTGTTTGCAAAAACTGAAAAAACTATGTGTTAACAAAAAGTGAAAAGCGTCACTGTGTTTTCCCTAGCAGTGAGGTCAGTCAACAAAAGTAAAAATAAAATCAAAGTTGATACTGATTTTTTGGAAGAAAGGAGATGAATTAACACTGATTATAGAGAGAAATAAGGTTAATCAGCCCATTTCCAGTGTAGCAAATGGAAAACTCAGATAAGGTTCTGCTTTTGAGCTACAAAATACTCACAAAAAGCATAGATCTCTACAAGAAAATGGAAGGAGAGTGGAACACGATTACCTCTTTTCTTTCTTTTTTTATTTAAGTTGTGGTACATTGGAAAACAACAGGATATTAAAGGGCAATCCAATCAACACTGTACATCCTGCTGGCCGTGATGTGTAATCGGTGTATGGGGGGTTCCTCTTGACCCCACCACTACAACAGTTTCCCAGGAAGGCTGAGAAGTGCCAGGAAACTGACAGAGCACCTGCAGAGCTCCATCTTTCCCCTCTCCCCACACTTGGTGACAGGGGTGTCCTGGGCCCTATGTCACAGTGCCGACTGCTGTCATGGAGGCTGCAAGGTGGAAGTACAGCCCTCCCTCCACGTGGCAATAATGCCACTGCAGCCCACCTCTTTCATGTCTTAATGCAAGCAACAAACTTTTATTGGCAGTGCTAAGACATAAATGTATTAACTGCATGTGATTCAAAGTTCTGTCAAAAATCACATCCTCTGTCATCTACTAATTCCAAGCAATTTTGTCTTAGCTTACAGTGCTGATAACTTTTGAAGTGTCTGGACTGAATCAGGTAACAGACCCTTGGAACTGTGCATAGTTGTTGCTCAGATGTAAGGGTTACAAGAAAGAAAGTGAGAGTAAAATTACATGAAACCAGCACATAGTACAGCATTAATCTCTATGAAAGGAAGAACAAATTGAATGATAGATAATAAAACTACATTTTAAGTCCCAATATTGTATGGGGCAGAAAAACAATGCACAACAGGAAGAACAAAAAGTCAAAATAATGACAGGCAGAGAGTCAACAGTAAAAATCAGAAATAATCAATACTTAAATGCACTCAATAAAGACACAGGTATAATTTGATGCAACGTGTAAGATTTAGCGTTGAAAAACTCCCGAATTATAGAGATATCTTTTTGCTATGACTCATCTTGTTTGTTAGTCAGGAAATGAATAACCATAGCAGTTTGGGTACACCTCCATTTTTATCAGCAGAAAATTAACTTCTAAATAAGGTATTTTCCGTAAGAGCTGAAACAGTACAACACCCAGACTTCACATTTATGATGAAAAAGAGTTATACAGAGCACACGTTAAGCAGTTGGAAGTTCA